>RJWJ010007651.1:0-19355 GCA_004363605.1 Indri indri | reverse complement strand
TAATAAATAATCTCCATGAACTGATGACATAGAATGGAAGACAGAGAGACGGATATTAACCCCACTATATGCACCTAATATAATTTACACTTATTAATTTTTTCAACATCAACTTCTATAAAAGAACTTCTTGCTTCTACTGGCATATTGGAGAGCTACATTTAACCTAACAATCTCTCTACTACTGTACTCTTTCATGATCAAAACTTGTTACTTTGGCCCTATATATTAACTGTGTTCCTTCTATTCATCAAATAAAAAATTCCGTATTTTGGAAGCAATTTATGAAAAAAAGAATTTATTGTACTGAGTTTCGTAGAGGGTAGACAATAAATACTTGTTTATTGATTGACTTAACCTTTAACATAATGATCTTTTTTAGTAAATCCTTATTTTCCTGAGTCTGTGTTTCAGGAGCAAAACAAAAAGATTGTTGTGGTGATTGAGAGCAGAAAAGTTGTGCTCTGCCATGATTCACTACCAGCGTTTGCTCTCTGTTACTGAAACATTAGATAATTTCAAGAAAGCAATTCCCCAGAGGTTACTTTTCAAACATGGTACATAATTTTTTTAAAAATTTCAAAGTATTAAGAGGGTACAAACGTTTTTGGTTACATGGATTGCTTTCCTAAGGCTTGAATTGTGGCTATAAGTTAATTTTTTTTTTGATCACTAACAGCAGGAAGAAAAATAGCTACAGCCACATCAGAGCATGCTCCATATGGTGAATCTCTTTACATCTAATAAACACTAATGGAAAATATATGCATTTCTACAGGAATTTACGTATTCTGTTATGGGAAAAATCACTTCCCCTTCAAGGCCTCAGGATGCCCAGGCCACACTAACAGACCTCTCCAGGGGGTACTAATACTCAGTTCTCACTTCACGGAGTTGTGCTCCAGAAAGAGACATTCACATAAATATGCAACATATCTCTTGAATTGTGCAAACCAGCAGCACTTCCTCCTCCAGACTCTTTCTCCCCATTTGTCCCACCTCAGTCTACCCTCTTGTATCTATTCCTTCTTATGACCTTCTGACATAATAGCTCTCAACTTGTGCTCAAAAGATTACTTTCACTCTATTTTGGCAGGCCTCTGCTATTTTGGAGTAGATTTGAGATAGTTCTCTTATCAGGGGCACTGATGGGAAAAACTAAGAAAATATTCTTGGAAATGTACTTTTCAATGTAAAACATTCCAGCTAGCATTTACATAGTGCAGGGCGAGGGGAGGGGAATTCTGGAGCTGCTTGCTTTGAGAATAATTTTAGCTAATTGAAGTTGAGCTGGGTGAGCCACGATGTCCTTTTATCCTCTCTGAAGCTTGCCCCCCGACTAGAAATATTTACTCAACAGGTTAAGAATATTAAGACATTTTTTCCCTAGAGCAAAAGAAATAATGAAACCATTTCCCATTTTGTCAGCATCATCCAAATGCCACCAGAACTGATGTCATTGAATTTACCTGCATTTCTTGGCTGCTTTTCTATCTCAGATTTGTGGTAAGCAAGAAAGATAATTCATCAGGGACCCTAGCTATTATCCGACTAATAAGTCAGAGGAATCCATCTCTAGCACTGCTGACGTTGGCTCCTAATGAACCTAAATCCCAGTTGTATGATGCCAAAATAAAATGTTAGGAACAACCAGCTCTGTTTCAAAACTGGAAACAGCTCACTAACCCCAACTAGGTGACTATTGGAGATCTCAAAGTCACAGGACTCCGAACTCCACTTGTAAGAGTAGGTAGGTAGATGGGAGGTAAGATCGCGCACGCACACACACACACACACACACACACACACACACACACACACATGCATTGTGTTAGTTCTAAAGTGGAGTCACCCTGTGAAGACACACTGGCCACATTATTGAAGAATTAGTTCTTTTCCTTTCATCACAAGTCACAACTCAAAGTTGGGCCAAGTTTCCTTTCTCCCTTGTCCTGTCTCCACCTAACGTAATGACTCATCTCATGAAACACAAGACTCTGGGTGCAGCTTTGGTGTGTTGACCACATCTCCAAGGGGAGTAAGCCTATACATTTAAAGTGTCAATTCACCCCACCCTCTCTCATGGGGAGTAGTTTTGCTTACTTAGGAATATGACAGACAGGAAAAATAAATGTGCATGCTAATTTCTGGCACTGCGAATAACTTAAACCACAGCCTTCCTTTGCAGATATTCATCAGTAGACACTGGTGAGAACATACATGGTCAGGTTTCCCAAAATAGTCTTTTTCTGGGCCCACTACTCCAACCCGGTGTGCACAGCGGCCCTCCCTGTTTCTCCATAGACAAGCTCCTAGGATAAGCACCTAAGTTTCTGGTATTTCATCTCCCTCTTTGACTAGGCTCTCCCCAGGTTTTATCCTCATACTGTTTTTGTTCTCAAACAACAACTATTATCTCATCTTCCTTTTACACCTGATTGCTAATGCTTCATTAAAACCAGTATCAGAATCATTAGAGTTTCTAGGTTTCTCTAGGTCTTAGGGAGGTTTATATTCCTGAGGGGAAGATTTTAATGCCTTCGAGAGAATTAAGAAGAGGCAGAATTAGTCTGCTACAGGAAAGAAAGAAAGACAAACAAAACAACTAATTTGTCCTTGTAAGTCGAATGAAGGCCTTAACAACTGTACTTCTGAATGCGGCAGATGTCAGAGGTCCAATCTTCACTTAGGTCTGGTTAAAATTATTTTTATTTCCCTTTGTTACTAGACAGAGTGCAAGTTACTAAACAAAGGGCCCCTCTAAAATTTATACATTGAAGTCATAACCCCCAGTACTAAAGAATGTGACTATATTTGGATATAGGACTTTTAAAGAGGTAATTAAGTTAAAATTTGGTTGTTAGGCTGGGCCCTGATCCAGTCTGATTGGTGTCCTGATAAGAAGAGATTGGGACATAAGAGAGACACCAGGGATGCTCTTGTGTGCAGAGCAAACACCATGGGCGGAAACGGCAGAACTTGGCTTGACATCTACCAGCCACGAAGAGAGGTCTCAGAAGAAACCAACCCTGCCGACACCTTAATCTTGAAGTTCCAGCCTCTAGAACTGTGAGAAAGTAAACTTGTATTGTTTAAGCCACCTGTCTTGGGTATTTTGTTATAGTAGTCCTAGCAAACTAATATGGGGCCTAAGAAAGAGGAAATACACACACAAAATATCTAATATGAAGGAAAAAAAACTTTCTTCCTCTAGAGACTACAACCAGGTCTTAATAAGTCATAAATTTAACATTGTTCTTTCCCTCTAGTTAAAATATTCTCTTTCGGCCTGGCGTGGTGGTTCACGCCTGTAATCCTAGCACTCTGGGAGGTTGAGGCGGGTGCATCGTTTGAGCTCAGGAGTTCGAGATCAGCCTAAGCAAGAGCGAGACCCCATCTCTACTAAAAATAGAAAGAAATTATCTGGACAACTAAAAATAGATAGAAGAAATTAGCCGGGCATGGTGGTGCATGCCTGTAGTCCCAGCTACTTGGGAGGCTGAGGCAGTAGGATTGCTTGAGCCCCAGAGTTTGAGGTTGCTGTGAGCTAGGCTGATGGCCACGGCACTCTAGCCCGGGCAAAAAAGTGAGACTCTGTCTCAAAAAAAAAAAAAATATTCTCTTTCCTCTCCTTGAAGGACCATGTAAACACACATTTTTTCTCTTGATGAACTTATTTATGACATTTTATTACATATCCCAAACTCACTGCAGAAGCTTTCTCTAAGAAAGCTTCTTGGCAATTCTTGAGTGATTCTCATTCAATTTCTACCCGGTTAACCTAATAAAGTCTTAGGACGGTTTTTCAAAATTGACTGGCAGTTTTCAGGTAACAAGATTTAATTATGTAAAATAGATGCTAAAGGTTAAACTTAAATTCTGGAATACTTACAGTTAATCTCCCTGGGAATAATTGAAACTTAGCTTTGTACAGAATCTCCATTGTAGCAAATTTTAAAAGTTTTATAAAGTTTAGATAGATCCTAAAAGTCTCTTGTATTTTCACAATTCCATATCTCTTAGCTATCGTTGTTATTTTACTTAGTCTTTTAAATCAACTTTCATAATATTCACTTGTCTATTACTGTTTGCCCTGTAACAATTTGTGCATATTTTTCTTTGATGAATATTTAAATCAAAAAAGAAAATATCACTTTACAACTGCTTTAACATGCCAGCTTATTCTTAGAAAACCTCAAATGTGTGTGCTGCTATTATCAAATCTCCAGTTAACTTCATCTCCTCTAGTATAAGCCAACCTCTACTAAAAATGAGCATGCAATTGTCAAGCCCGTATGCGTTGAGGGGACAGGGACGCTAAAATGTCCTTGGGATTGTGAGATGCAATTAGTTTTTCGGTTTTAGCAGAACAAACAGTAAAATTTGAATTATTTCATATAACTCACCTCAGAGCTAGGTTTTAAATGGGGTCATTATTAATTTATCCATTTGTCAATAAAGTACATGATTAATTTAAGTGTATATAGGCTTTGATATAAAAGCCCAATGTGAAAATAAGATATTATGATCATTTCCCTAAGATACTTGCAACGCAATAATTTTATCTGGAGTTTTCTTCATATCCCTTGAGAATTTTACTCTTGTAACTAAATATATTCTAATCTAAACATTTCCAGATATTAAATTCAGGGTTAAGAGAGAGGAAGAGTATGGGAGAAAAGGAAGACCTTGTGCCTCAACTGCTGTCACCAAAGAGTGTGCGTCAGGCAGGAAACTCACAACCAGTAAAAACTGTCCTTCTCTAGCCTACAGTTGATACGGTTGGCCCTAATATTTCTTTCCTTCAATAGGGGAATCCCATGCTCAACGCTACGATTAGGTTTTATCAACATATCCAGTAAACCGAGGTGAGAGTTGAAAAGTCCACTTGGTAATTGAGTGCCTATAGGGAATGATGTGTAGAATTGGTCACCTGTGGAGTGTCTTCTGGCCTGCAAGATGCTGGGAAGCCTTCAGTTACTGCTGACCTGGCAGTGTCTGCAGTTTCCTTTCAGAGAATTATTACTCTAGGCATTAGTTTGGTATGCAGGAGGCTCATGCTGAAATCATATATTAAGCACTATTGATCATTATCAATACCATCTATTAGTTGTAATTTTTAGATGGAAGCAAAAAGGTAACAGAAAAGCTACAGTTGTTGCAAAGCCTGGGGGGAAGGGAGGCCATGACATGTAGCAATCGTGGGCATAGCTTGAGAGAACAGGCTGCCTGTTGTTAGGGTCCTCGGAGGGAAAGCGACACTGTAAAAGACGAGGTGAGAAGACAGAAGTCAGCATTTGCCAGAAGTAGGCACCAGTCATAAAGTTTATAATCAAATAATTAATCTGCTCTTTATGATATCATCTACAAATCTGCTTTTCTTGTATCACCGAATGCATTATCATTCCATTTCCTGAATTCAATGGCAAACTTGGCAATCGTGAGGTTTCCACAGCCTTCTTCATGAGAATGCCCCCACCTTTTAGGAGCTTCTAATGTCATGTAGTTAGTCCTGATCTGATAGCTGGGCTCAAAGCATTATTTCATTTCTCATTATTGCACTCTTTTTTTCTCTATGAAATGCCTCCTCTCCTGCCTCAGTATTTAGGGCTTCAAATAATTGTGGATAGTCATACTCTCTCAACCAGCCTAAAGTAACCGCGCAGCTCTGATCTAACATCTTTCAATAGTTGAGTGTAAATCGCCGTCTTTGTCCATTAATTTTGAATGGATTTAGAAAGCTATGGACACATGCATGACACAAAAATGAAGGAAATAGTCTGACATACCCAACTGGCCACACAACTGTCTTTCAGTTTCAATCTCTCTCAGCTTCTAGTAAAGCTGGGAAGGAATTTATTGTCAAGCAGTTATTTTAATTCTTCCAAACAATGAATTAAGACTTTATTTTCATCAGTCAACTCTTTAAAGACTTGTAGGTATTGATATAGTAGTGAAGTGGTCCCTCTTTGAAATATTAAATATGTCGTCTTCCCAAGGATCACAGAGCTCTACTTGCCAACAGGGCAGCTGCAGTGTCAAAGTGACACCATCTCACTTACCTGGGTCACAGCTGGGTCTCTCACAGAAACTGTCAAAGTAGCAAGTTGTCAACATAGTTGTAGAAGTTCCCTGCTGCTACCATGTGTCTTTCTGTTCTAGTTTTTAGCACAATGACAATGCCAGCAATTCACACCATACCTGAGATAATAAACTTTCAATCATTCTTCTTTTCTTATTTTCTGTCATCAGTATGACAAAAACCTAATAGTCTAATGTAAGAATCCTAGGTTAATGCATTAACTGCCATGTGAGTTGTATGTAACTCATGCTACTTTTGAGCCCGGGGCCTCGTGAAGCAAAACCTGGGCAAAACCCTGCAGTTGGTTCATTAAAATATTACTTGTTGATGTTCTTATTATTATAATTAATATGGACAATTTAATTCTAAAAAAGTGGATTAAATGAATAGAAGTCAATAAATTTCATTTTTCTATTTATTTTTACTTTTAAATTATACTTAAGCCTCACAAGTCAAGAAAAACACTTCAATATTTTTCAAGTTTCACATTACTTTTTACATTACTAATTTTCAAGTTTTTATATTACTTTTTATTTAAAAACACAGAAAACAATAAAAATAATATTTTTCATTAAATTAGAAAGGATCATTTTGTTTTTGAAGTTTTTATTCTATTTTCCTAATAAAACACTGTGGCCCCGAGGAAAAAAAATTTTTTTTCTAGTATAGCAATGTGTTAAACCTATGTGAAAGATAAAAATGGCTACTATTGGCTACTAATGGCTACTATTAGGCTCTATTGGCTATTACAATTATACACGATTAATTAAGGCCTTCAGAGGAGACTGAGGAATGTCCCATCCCTCACAGATGTAAGCTGGAACTAGACCAAGAGGAAAATCAGTGAATAGTGGCACCCAATAGCTATGGTCATGCCATTGCGGGTTGCAAAGAAATGGCCATGCCACTCAAATTAACATTTAGTGTTAGTGTTAGTGCTTGTCTCCTATTTTCTTAGAGAACATGTTAAATATGCATCAGTTGAACTAATAGCCACCACATTCATGACTGCTTTGCATGGAAACAGCAGCATAACTACAGAACTGACCCCTTATCTATAGGAGATATGTTCCAAGCCACCAGTGGATGCCTGAAGCTTGGATAGTACCAAACCCTGTTTATACTGTTTTTTCCTATATATATGATAAAGTTTAATTTATAAATTAGTCAAAATAAGAGGTTAAAAACAATAATAATAAAACAAAAGAATTATAACAATATGCCAGCATCACTACTCTTGCACTGTGGGGCCATTATTAAGTAGAATAAGGATCACTTGAACACAAGCACTGCGATACCAGGACAGACAATCTGATAACTGAGATGGCTAGGAAGTCACTAATGGGCAGGTAGCACATAAATCCTGAATATGCTGGACAAGGGGAAGATTCATGTCCTGGGTGGGACAGAGTGTGATTGCAGGAGATTTTGTCATGCTACTCCAAATGGCATACAATTTAAAATTTATGAATTGTTTAGTTCTGGAATTTTCCATTTAATATTTTCAGAGTGTAGCTGACTGAGGGTAACTGAAACCGGGGAAAGTAAAACTGTGGATAAAGGGGGGACTACTATAGTATTACAACATTTAATTAAGTTGACCAAAATGGACTTTGGAAATTATTGCATGATGTTTTGAAATATCTATACATGGTGGAATGGCTAAATCAAACTAATTAATACATGCATTACTTTACATACTTATCATTTATTTTGATGAGAACACTTAAAATCTACTCTCTTAGCAATTTTCAAGTATGCAATACATTGTTATTAACTATTGTCACTACGTTGTATGATAGAGCTCTTGAATTTATTCCTCCTAACTGAAATTTTGTACCCTTTGACCAACACCTCCCCACTTCACTGCCCCCCGACACCCCCAGCCCCTGGTAAACCCTTCTACTGCTCAGTTGTTTTAGATTCCACAAGTAAGCGAGATCGTGTGGTATTTGTCTTTCTGTGACACTTAGCATATTGTCCTCTGGGTTCATCCCATGTTTCTTAACTGAGTCATAGTCCCTTCCACATGGGAAACTTTCTAATATAGCACCATAAAACTATAAAACTTCCTTGTTGTTGGGTTTTCTTTTTCTTATTTTTGTTTTGCCTTAAAGGAGAGCAAAACAAAATGCAGCAACATATTTTCAAAATACCTCCCTAGGCTCACTGAAAAGAAGGAAAAGATGAGTTACTATGAAGAACATCTTTGTCTTTCAAAGAAATGTCTCAAGTTTGAGAGTTTGGCAGGTTTTGTGGGTGTGGATGAAGAGATTATATAGGTAACACTCTGGTTCCTTCCAGTTGTAGGAATTCCTGATGGACACAAGCAGTTTAAGACAGAGAAGGAAAGTTGCAGGTACCACCGTTTGGACAATTGCCAAATGTGCCACAGTCATTTGCAAAAACCCTTGCAGTAGATCTTATGATAATTAACCATATTTGCTTCTCCTACAGCTTGTTATATACAGAAGAAGAAGCAGTTAAAATCCCTCTCTGCCATAAAACAAGTTCAAGAGAATTGTGCATGAAATTACCTGTTTAACACTCAAATGGCAAATTGAGCTCTCAAACTAGAACCTGGCAGAAGAGGAGTCATTTCTTTTATTACTACTTTTTTTTTTTTTGGCATAGCATTACTTTTTAATTGTAAACATTTTCAGACTTTAAAAATAAGCAAAAGATCAATTCAATAAGGTATTCAAGGATCAAAAGTGTCCACTCTCCCAGTATTCTATTCATTCTGTAATTGATCTCCAAATTTAGAGATTGTTAAAAAAAAAACTTCTTCCTTAGAGTGTGTACATATTGATAGAGAAAACCAATAATACATTTTTCTTCAAGGGCTTACGCTAGGACAAAGACATATTGAAACTTAAGTGGAACAACATGAACTGGTTATACCTGAAATCCAAACAGCTATAACAATAATTTTTAAAATTTGGGAAACAGAAAATCCTCCATTCAGACTGGAATTAACCAGTTTGGCAGGCTGATAGCCAAATTGCTTTTCCCTCAGATGCTACACAGTTGAGGGAGGATGAGGTTTTAAAAGGGTTTGCATCAGGCATAAAACAATATAGCAAAAGCCGACTGTTTGTTTCATTCCCAAGTGAATGTCTCTTTGTAAATGGATGTTGAAAGTCACCTCAAGCTGTCATATAATTTGCTTGGTCTTCTCACTGTTAAGCAATCAGTGGAAATCCCTGTTTTTCTGAGAATCCCACAATCTGATGTTCCTGGCAGAATTTTCTTAGCAATAGCACTTCCTGTATCTTCCATGAGACTTTTGATGGAGGCCATGGAAAGTTAAACTTTGGCTTCCTGAAGTGAACTCTATTTCCGATTATATCACCTCATGATTTTGAACCATATAAAATACTTTCTTTAGCCAGTCTAAGATATAAAGATTGACACATTTTCAAAAATAAACTTGTGTTCTCCATTTTGTATACCCAGAGTTTTTTTTGCTGTGTGAATTACACATTATTTAGAACTCCTGAAGTAGGTGCATTGATATCTAGCATTTTGACCCTAGGGATTTTGATCCTAAAGATGTTTTTATTCTATCGGGCATTTGAAAACTTGGCTCCTAAATTTCTGACATTGTCTGTGTCTGGGCGTCTGTCTCTCTATGTATCTCTTGATCACTTCACTGTTTTCTCTTTGTCTTTGCTTATCTCTTAATTTCTCTCTCTTTCTCTCTTTCAGACTTTCACAGTATCATTTACAATTTTCTCATGACAGAGCTGACCACATTTATTTACAAAAAGGCATAGTGAACATTCTTGGTAGAAATGAGCATAATAGAACCAATGTAGCTAAAACTACATAGGGTTAAATTTGTTGAACAAATCTTCATGGCAAAATATAGATATTCAATATTTAATCCAGGGAAAACAGATTTGGTAGAAATGAGGACCAGAAAAAAATTAAAATTATAATTTAAAAAACTAAAATGACTACATTAAATTGGTAAAATGAAACAATTTAATGGATTGGATCATTGTAAAATATGAATTAAAAACTAATCAAAATGTAATAAATTTCAGTAAAATATAAAAGTAGAAAAGAATAGAAATGGTTAATCTGTGCTGTATAATTTAATTAATTCATTCCTTAAATTTAATATTTGTATTAATTTTTAGCACTGCCACAACTAATTGAGTGTCTTAAACAATAGAAATCTATTGTCTCACAGCCATAGTGCCCCACCTACCTGAAACTGGACTGCTCCCAGCGGTCCAAGATGCTGTTGCATCTGCGTCTCTGAAGAGTAGAGTCATTGCTATGCTGCTCTTCATCCCCAGGACCCAAGACACAGCGGTATCTTGCCATTCTTGGGCCCTTGCTGATATTGCACCAGCTTCAAAGAGCCTGGGCAACGGCCATGCCCCACCATCCCAGGGTCTAGTGTAGCCACTGTGTGATACCTCCTGTCCTATTGATTCTGGGTTCTGAATTGCAATGCTGCCCTGCTTGCCAGGGCTTGAGCCTCTGGAGCACCCCTTTTCTCCCAGAGCCATGCCAGTGCTGTGCTCTACTCCCCAGGGTCAGAACCACAGCTACATCCCAGACTCCTGGGTGTGAGATACTGGGGTTTGCCTCCCAGCTTAGGGGGAGAACTACATCCACTCATGCCTTTAACCTGTGCCTCAAGTCCCAGGTACTACTCTAGCTTTTCAAGACTTTGGGGCCAAGAACCTGGCTCTACAGCTGCTTCAAGCACCTGTTCCCTGGATCCCAGTTCCTCTGTGGCTTCCTCTGAGTCATGTCAGACCCACCACCAAGAGAGATCCCCTCAGCTAAGACCCCCCACTATGAGGAAGACAGGAACAGAAAGATCCCTAGAGCACTTGCCCTGATAAACTGCACAGCCACTGTCACGGCCACAAACTTTTGCCATTGCAAAAGAGAGGCCAATGCTTCCATCAGGGCCTCAAAAGGACTCAAAATCTAAACAGAGTTAGAAATGATTCCCTTTATCATTGTATTTATCCTCCTGGGATGTTACTTGTGACATCCTGGTAGCTGATAACCAGCAGCAAAAATACAGTAAGTAATGAAAGTATCATAATTCTTCTCCAGGAGATACTGATTTTATTTTAGAGATAAAAAGAGAGGCTTTGATTTTATATGCTTTTGAGCATAACAGTTATAAGAACATAAATTTTAAGTAATATTTCTTTCATAATAATAATCAATATTATCACTAAGTAAAATCTAATTGAAACATAAGTTCAGTAAATTTTATTACACCCATTTTCACACATATTTCCAAATTAGTATGATGCATGTTGTCAAGTGTTTTATTCTCTATTAATAAAATGCACCTCATTTTCTAAAGGTTTATATGTCTGTAACCTTAGGGATATGCAGAAATTTTAATAGGAGCACAAAGTTTTTATGTTTAAATCACTGGATTTGTAGATATCACTGCATCATTTTCAATTATTTTTAAATACACAAAAATTTCAGTAATTATATTTGAGTATTTGTAACTTTTGGTTGAGTGTAACGAGTCAAAAGAAAAATATTGAAGGGCTAAGTTATCATCCAGGATAATTAAATCAGCATCTCACTATAAAAAACAACATGAAACAAAATTTGAAATTAATGACCTAAGTCACACAAGCATATTGTTTTTAATAATTGAACGGGAAAACAGATATTCAAGATATTTCAAAGTGGCATTAGTAAAAGCTATAGAAAAGATGATATTTCCTTTTGCAGAACTGATTTAATTTTCTTTCCGTCTTGCTGTGTCTCATATCTTCTGTAATTGTTGAAGGCAAGCAATTTATACTGAGCAATGGAGCAACTTAAATGTTAGAATATAGGCTGATTCTCTCCTCTTAAACTTCCAAATCTAGAACAAAACAGAGAAGTGGTGCTATTTGGGTATATGGGAACTAATCATCAGATAATGTACAGTACCCATTATTATATTTTTTAAATTACATGTAAAAATACATTACGGTTTTATCTGATTCATCCATTATCCATTTTCAGTCTTCGTTAATGCACCAGCCATGTAGCAGTGGCTTTCTCATGCCTCCTAAGATTCTATTGAGGTCCAGCTCTAGTAGTGCTTATTTCTTGAATTGTTCCCACTGCTCTCTAGTCTAGCTATTCAAGCCCACCCTCCTTGGACTCCATAGGCTTTGCTGTCTGTACCATTCATCTGTGAACCTTGTCAAATATTTATCCTATGGTAAAATCATCACTCATGATGATGAATACATGACCAAGTAAAGATGTTAAAATAGAAAGCCTACTGAACTAGACATTTCACTATGCAATCAGCCCATCATTTAATTACCATGTGAGCTGGGCAAGTCACTAGATTTCTTTGACTCTCAATTCTCTAATTCATGAGGGAAGAGGATCATACTGAACTTCTTACCTTAAGATATGTGAAGGTTAAATGAGGCAGTAAAAAAGGGTTTAAAATTATAAAGTGCCATGTTTTTTTAAGGCATACTTACCTAATATAGAGGTAATAACATCTGGCATACATAAAACAGATGTTATGTTCCACACTAAATTCTTAATATTCATTGTCTTATATAATCATTAGAAAATCCTATAAAGACCATTATTATCTCTATTTTACAGATGAAAAATCTGAAGTATCTAGAAGTTAAGCAATATATTCACAATCACATCATTAGGAAGTGATAGAACCAGGCTATGAACCCAGGCAGCCTGGCTCCTGAGGCCATTATGTTATACTGAATTCTGCTACATTAATTTTCATAAAGCTAAGTTTTAAAAAAATGTCCTCCTGAGAAGGCAATTCCACTATCATACCACTGGAAAATCATCTCTTCCAAACCCATCTTAAAAATCATATATTCTGGAGTTGCCTAATAGAACCCAAACAGTACTTTCAGATTCTTTCCCTGGGGATGAAACACTCCATGTAATTCTTACCTTCCCTAACCACTCCTTCCTAATAATGTTCATTAATTTGATAATCGCAGATCATTCCCAGTATATAAATGCCTTATCATTATCTTTTGACGACATGTTAGCAGAGCGATTTTCTTGCAAACTTTGTAAGCTAGGATCTTGTACTTTGCCACCATGGCATCCTCTGGATAACAGGTTTCTTTCCTTTACATTCAGGTCCAAAACCAATCAAGTTACATTCTACAGATTCTCCCTGTGTTTTCTTCCCACATCTGTCTCCTTAGGAATTAATTAAATTAGGCTTTCATATTAAGGCTTTCCTTTTCAATAAAGGAACACTATGTTTAATTATCATTCTAACTGACAATGCTAATTCTTCTTAAAAGGATTATGAAAAACCCAAACTTCAAGAATTTATTCCATGAGTATATATAAATACCAAACATAACTATAAGACAAAGGTAAGAAGCCACATTCAACATGAACTTAACCTTTACTAACTGCATGTCACCTCTTTATCTCTGCTATGCAAATTTCTGGAGATTCTTAATATTATCAGTATCTGGAATTTCCATAAGCACTAAACATTTTCGAGGTAAATTTCTGAGCAAAGTAACATGTGATGGGGTGGCTAGTAGATTGAGAACTTTGTTGAACATAATTTGAATTGATCAATTAAGTTCAAAGAGAAATACTGAGTTAACATTTGACTGAGAGACAACTAAGTGTTATATATATATTCAGTATCTTGGTAAATTTCAGTGATGTCTACATCACTGTTATCATCATTGTACGTTGAGAAGATTGGGGCTTAGAGAAGATAAAAAATATCCATTAGTAGAGCTAGGATTTGAGCCTGGCCTTGAGTCCATCAACAGGAGCTATAACTTTAATCACCAAACAGAAACTTTGACTTTAAGCGCTACATTACCCAAACTAGATAAATCACGAAGTTGTATTTTCCCATCATCTAGCTGAGAAATTCTTTTCCTGTATGAATGCCATTCCCAATCAGGAATATACCCATATTTGTTGCTGATTTACCATGGATATAGTAGCATCCCTTTGCAAGGAAAAAGATAATAAATTGTTAGAGCTCCTTCAAAATATGTAAAGTTGCAAACTATATTTAGAATAATTAGCAGCATAGAACCAAAGACTATATGACCTTAACCTGTTTCTCATTCTCAAAATCTCACTTAAAATATAATTATCTCTTTCAGAGAAAAATAATCTCTATGAAGAACATTTAGATTTTATGCATGCTGAAAATCAGCATCAGTCATGGGCTGCTACAATTTCCTGTTAAGACCAATGTTATCACTTTCCTTTCTCAACTAGGAGTGGTAAGCACCGTTGATCAGAAATCAGATCTGGTTTTCAGTCTCCCGCTGCCAATCCTGAGATGCTTGTCTGTGTTAACATATGCAGCTCCTCTCTGAGCCTGGGTTTCAAACCTGTAAAATAGAATTAAACATACATATCCTATCTTCTAAGAAGAGATTCAAAGATCAAATAAAAATGTACCTGCAACGTTAGGTAGAAAAATAAATATATAGTAATTTACAAATGTAAAGAAAGTTCCATCTTAGAACCAGAAGTGCAGAAGTATAGCAGCATTCTTATAGATAATCTGCCATTTCCACACTATCTCTGACGGGAAATGAATCAAGCTTCTTTTAAAAACATCAGGTCTTGCTTACTTTTAGTGTAATAGCTTCGAAGTCGTTTTTATATGCTATTGTTAAGTTGCCTTTCCAATTTTCCGTAATTTTCTCTTTGCTTTTACTAAAAGTATAAGAACTTGCTTACAATTTAAAACATAAACTGTATGAAAGCAGGAATTATTTTGCTTTTTGTTTGCTGATGTATCTGTAGTAATTAGAGAAAAATCTGGCACATGACAGCTCAAAAATATTGCTGAATAAACTGAACAAATGTGAGACAATCTAGTGCTAGTTTCCAAAGGAATTAAAGTATGTGTATATATGTACTGCATGCTGGATGCAGAGCTGAGTGGTTTGTGAACACTACTTCATGTAAGTATCACAAAAATCCTAAGAGGAAGGTATCTTTTAGAAAAAAAAATGCATTATCCATATCATATAACTTCCAGAGTCACTTTTTGAAGAATGAAATCATAAATATAATAGTTGCCATCTGTAGAGAATCCCAAACTTGATATTTTTGATAATCTTTATGCTAAGCATATAAAGACAGTGTTATTCTTATTGTAAAGATGAGGAAGTCAAGAAATAGAAAGTAAGATTTCAGACCCAATGACCATTAAGTCTCCACCCTTCATTCCTGAAGTCCCTCTAACATTCTCTGATCCCTCAGGCCCTTGCGTCACTTCTTCCATCTGCCGTACTGAGCTCTTCCTTCATCTCTATTGCAGCACACGTGAGGCCTGAAAACTGATAGGAATATAGAATATTGAATATTTTCTCATGAAGAAATGGTTTTATCCAATATGTGAGAACACAAAGACAACTAAGATTATGATCTCTGGCATTCTAGTGGAATAAAAAGATCATTAAAGAGTGTTCAAGACTTCCCCAAATATCAAAAAGGGTACAAAATAAGATAGGTCTATGATCAAACAAATTTGAAAGATAATGAGAAAACAAGTTTATTTATTGCAAGACTTCTCAGAGCCTTTACTTACTATGCAATCAATTCCTGTGATAGCTTACCTTAACCATCTTTTCTCAAAATTTATTTCATTAGAGAGCCTCTTTTAAGAGTTGTTACCGTCTGGGTAAGTATACCAAGTTCAATACACTAGTGGATAATACTATCCCTTACTGCTGGATACCAATGTCTAGTGTACATATTTGTAGTGATTTTTTAACACAAAAAGATTTTTCCCCATAAAACATATCAATAAAACATTGTGTGATGAAACTTGTGCCATGCGACTTCCTGGCATTTTGATATCAGATATCAAAATGATGAAACAACATTTCACATCTTTTAAATGTGTCTTGTGGACAAGGTTTTCCTGAAAATAAGACTTAGTGAAAAATAAACTCTTATTTGACACCACAGGAAATAATTGTCTAATTAGAACGTAACTATAATATCTGTAAAAAGTATCTCCTTGTAAACATTTGTCTTGTTAATAAATTTCCTACTTAAAATTTGAATTAAATATATAAAAGTAAGATGTTCCTGCTGAAAAATAATTTCCTAATGAGTGGCTAAGTCATATAATCTATTTAGCAGAGTTATTATAGTTATTACTAATAAAATTGGCCTCTCATTTAAATGTGGAGAAGCTGCAATGGGTCCAATACCAATTACACATTATCCCCAAATCACATATTGAAACTTGGTGGAATTATGCCAAGATGTAATCAGTAAGAATCATGAGATGGGCAATTTTCAGAGCTCCATTTAATTCAACATCTTTTTAACTGTGTCCTCCAAGATTATAATTACATTTAACAATTGGTTTGATTGAAAAGAGGGAAAAAAAGGGCACTGCTTCATTGATCACCATTTTACATACTTGTTTGAATGGCGTTGCACATGATATAGTTTATAATATGGCCAATAATGAGGAAAGCAACAACAAAAATATTTTTGAAATTTTGGTGGAAGTAATATAAAAAGTCAAAGGACCCTCTTCCTATGTAGAATTCATTATCATAAAATAGAAACATTTCTCCCTAGTTATCTGGGCGATTAGTGCATTAGTTGACCAGAAAGAGAATAGGCTGTTGAGTAGAACAAGGGGTTGAATTTCTGAATCTGTCGCTTACAATCTCTGTGAAATTAAGCAAGATGTTTAGCTAGTATTGCTTCTTTACATCTAAAACAAGACATATGAGCTTGCTTTATAGAATTTTTGGGAGAATTAAATTATATATATGTGCCGTATATATGTTTATATATGTGCCTATATGTTTATATATGCCATATATTTATATACCATATATAAGTATATCATACATATGATATGTACGTGTGTGTGCGTGTGTCTTCTAGTGTTGGGAGACAGTTCTCCTCCATGAGGCTGTCACGCTTTTATATACCTTGTGACAGCTTTTGTTCTAGACTATCTTTCCAAGAATGTAGAATACAGAGCCTTGAAAAATAGTGACAGTATTTCCCTCTGGGACAGAGGCAGATTTTCTTTCATCCCTATGAACATAGTGAAGATATAGCCTCCCTTTGGGGCAAAGATTAGGTAGGTTTGATATTAGCTTCCTTATAACATTGGGGGTTCCCTAAGTTTGTTGTGCCTCAATATGATACAAACTGACTGTGTGAACATCATCCACCCAGACCTGTTCAACATCACCTCTTCCATGGAATTGGAGGGCAAGGGAGATCATGCATGAACATGATACTCATGTTGCTTGCTGTACCAAGAGTAATAAACTCCTTTTTATCTGACCCCAGAGTCTACGGATTCTGCTTGCATCTATAAAACTGGGGTGGGCTAACTTGTTAGATTAAAAGAAGGGTAATATTTTAGCCTCTTCCCAGTTCTTGACATCTAGGCACTTAACACAGAAAGGTCTTATTTTATGTCATTTTGAATCATGTGATTTAAAAAAAAAAATACTTGCTTGTTAAGAAAAGATATGAATTGTCTCACTTTATATTGTGAGACAAATTTTACATTGTCATCAGAGAAGCATTACTTAAAACGCAACTGGTAGTTGCTTAAGTATTGCCCAACTTCTCTTATTTCCTTCTTATGTTTTTTTTTCCTTTAGTTTAAATAAACAGTGATGGTAGGGAAAATTACAGAGAAAACCCAAGTGTTTGGCTTAACCTGAGAACTAGGATTTTGGGTCGCTGCATATTATCAAGGGAAAAAACTGGAGGCTGACACCCAGTCATCACTCACTCCACTGATTAACCTGGCAAAAGATGCAAATCTGTCTTTAACCATTTTGGTGGAGGAAAATTTAGTGTTTTAGGGGAGAGAGCAAGATAGCTGACTAGAGACATTGCTTGCTGGAGCATCCCAGAAGGAAGAAAGGATTCGTGAGAGAGGGGGGAATGTGCACAGCTCAGGTGTGGTCCAGAGGAATAAGTGCCAGAGCATGCTGGGGACTTCATGGAAGGAAGTTGTAAAGCAGCATAGGAAAAATAAAAAGATGAAAAGATATTGGCGAGGATCAAACCCAGAGAGGCTTGGAGCCCAGTGAAGGGTAAGGGGAGAATCCCACTTCTCCTTCCCACATACCTTTGGTAATTAGTAGGCTACTGAGTTGTTTGGAAGCTTTTCTACATTTGCAAGGCCAAGCTGGACTAGAGGAACCAGGGTCCCAGCTCCCTTCCACTCAGACTCTTTTCTTCCCCTGTCCCTCCACCACCCACTGCAGCCAGAAGGGCAGATTGAGACTTTCAGGAGCAGCTGCCTCTCATCAGCTGCAGTGTCCACCAGTCTGAGGTTTCCACAGAGAGTGGGCCCACACCTTCCCCCTTGAGGACCTGCCGTGGACCCAGGAGTGCCCAGTCTGGGAGTTCCCTGCCTGCCGGCACTCCCCAGAGACACACGCCAGTGGGTCAGACATGCCCTTGATTTCCTTCTCTTGTCTGACTGTTCTGGCTGGGACTTCTAGTACTATGTTGAATAGAAGTGGTGATAGAGGGAAAACTTGTCTGGTTCAAGTTCTAAGTGGCAAGCTTTCAATTTTTCCCCAGTTCAGTATGATGTTGGCTATGGGTTTGTCATAAATAGCTTTTATAATTTTGAGGTATGTTCCATCTATGTCTATTTTGTTGGGAGTTCTTGTCATAAAAGGGTGCTGAATTTTGTCAAATGCTTATTCTGCATCTAAGGAGATGACCATATGGTCTTTGTTTTTTCTTCTATTTATGTGGTGAATCATATTTATAGACTTGAGTATGTCGAACCATCCTTACATTAATGGGATGAAGCCCATTTGGTTGTGATGTATTATTTTTTTGATGTGCGGCTGAATTCAGTTTGCTTGAATTTTATTGAGAATTTTTGCTTCTGTATTCACAAGGGACATTGGTCTGTAGTTTTCCTTTTTTGTTGTACCCTTTCCTGGCTTTGGTATAAAGGTGATACTGGCCTCATAGAACAAATTTGGTGAGAATTCCTTCCTTCCTTGATGTTGTGAAACAATTTCTGCAATATGGGTACTAATTCTTCTTTGGAGGTCTGGTAAAATTTGGCTGTAAAACCATCTGGTCCAGGACTTTTTTGGTTGGGAGACTTTTTATTGCTGTTTCAATTTCATTACTCAATATTGTTCTGCTCCATGTAACCAAAATATTTGTACTCCCTTAATATTTTGAAATTTTAAAAATCTGGTGCTTTCTGTAGCCTTTTCTTTTAAGAGCATATGGGCAGTAATTGCCACTT
>RJWJ010007650.1:0-56632 GCA_004363605.1 Indri indri | reverse complement strand
CTGTCCCATCTGTGTTTGGCATTTTAATCCAAATCTCTTTGTTCTGTTAGGCAGCTGTTTAGGGCTTTTTACTCATTTGACAGGTGGATCTTTTTGAAGTTCTCATTTAAAATAATTTGATATTCAAGCTATATGTGTGTGGTTGAAAGTCATAAAATTATTCATCAGAAAGACCTCTCCTTTTCTCTCAGATACCGGTTGAAGTGTGTAGCGGTTCCCCCGAGCAAAGCTCGCTGCCTGGAAAGCCCTTTTGCAGCAAGGCTCTGCCACCATCACTAAATTGAGTTATTTCAACAGCCTTTGATGCTCTGGGGTTTTTGTTTTTTTTTTCCTAAGTGTGCATATGAAAGCTGAACAGCAGCATAATTTAATTCTTCAAGATTTACTTTTTAATCACCAGGGTGATTCTTGTGGGGTACAGAGAGTTGACCCCATTTTCTCAAGTTAAAATTGATTTAGGTCAAATAATTCTTGGAATTTGAATTAGGTATTTTTCTCCTTATTGGCATGAACTTCAAGCTTCATTTTCCAGCAGCTGGAAACATCTGTGCCACCTATAAATCACAGATGATTTAAGGAAACTAAATGTGGGCAAAGAAGGTATTCACAACTCACCGAATCCTATCGGCAGAATTCTTCACGATGATCTGAATGACTGTCAAGGTACAATTGTGTTAGGTGTCTGAATTCCTTTGACAAAAGGAAAATGAGATAATTACCAAGGACTAAGAATGTAAGCAAAATAACACAACAATTTTACTGTTGAATAAGAAATCTTTCTGTAAACACTATGGCATATTATTCCAGAACAGAAATGTTTACCACAAGGGGATTCTATTGAAAACTGTGTCATGGAAAGTTGAGAGCCTTCTTCCCCATAATCACATGTGCACCCACAGCATTATTGTCTGATCATTTATTCAATGAGCAAGGAACAAATATATCTATCTATAATAAAGCAGCCCACATACATCAAAGTATTCATTCATACAGAGATTGAGTTTGAGTATGTAAATATTTCCATATGGTTTGTCAATTACCTTTGATAATAAAAATACCAATTTAGGTTCTCCCAACAAAAAAGGATTCTATGAAAAGCCAACTGATTAAAGAAAGCAAGCAGGGGATAGATTAACTTAAAAATCAAAGACCTAAGGCGAAACATCTCTGATGAGCCAACAGCAGCTCCGCCCCTCGGCTGCCTGTAGACTCAGGCCTTCATGTATTTGAACATCTGGACACTTCGTGAATTAAACTCCATGGCTGCCCAGTTCTCCTCTCATACTCCCAGTCTGGGATTCTCTAGGAGGACAGGGAAGGGCTGGGGTGGAGGACAGACCTGAGCCCCATGTGGATGTCAGTTTTAGGGAAGTTGGAGTCCAACTGGACCAGGGTCTCAGGAGACCTGTACTCTCTCCACCAAGCCAACGAAAATATCACCAGCAGGAGAAAAAAGACTGGGACACCCTTATGCCAATTCAGTAAACACTTCCTGAGTGCCAGTTATGTGCCTAGCACTGTGCTTGACCCTACGAGGATCCCAGATCAAGGGATTCTCGCGGTTGAGGGTTTTATTAAAAGCCTTTATTTCAACCACCCATGTGATCCATTAATTTATGGCTCATGTTACCCAGGTCTTCCTTACCTGGACCTCAAATCTCCCCCTCTGTAATAACTCAGTGAGATTAAAACTTCCAGAGTTTTACATTTCCATCTTTTTCAATCTATTTGCCCACGGTGCCTAAAAACACTTGTTCTTCAGGTTTTTCTGCCTCATCCAATTGCACCCAGTCTCCTCCTTTGGTGGAAACAGCCAACGATCAGTCAATCAGTTGATCCTTTGCCTTCCTGAGACTCGGTGGATCTGCTTTCATTCTCGTGTAGGAGACATGAGGAGTCTGGAGCCTGGAAAGGGAAGCGGTGGGTTCAGTCCTAACCAAACTGATCCTCAATCACAATTATCTAAATGATCTAAACCGATCTAACGTCCTGCGACTTCCCAGATGCCACGCACGGATGACCATCTGCCTGTTTACCCCCGGAACCTCCATCCCAGAGGGAGACGGCTACGGGATCGGGCTGCGAGGAGGATGTGGGCATGGGATGGGCAGTCAGGGCACTGACCCCGTCACGCATCCTGTGGCCGCGCCCAAATGGAAGGGCAGAAGGAAGCCAGGCAGGAGCCAGAGGGAGCTTCCCACTGGCGCTCCCACACCTGAGTGTAAAATGCCCAAATGTTTCCTCAATCTAAAGATGCCTGTGCCGGAAGGTCCTTCAGGCAGGATCACTACACTACTGCTTCCCAAACTCCTGTCACCTGTGTCCACCTTCAGAATTTTTGCCTTCTTCATTTTGCACTTATATCTACCATTTTCTTGATATCTTTGCTTAAATCAATTCACATTTTATTTAAAGTTACTTTTTAAAAAAAAAAAGTATGTCACTGTTATAAAGCAAAATGAGTCTCATTTGCCATGTAAGTGTGAAATGTGAAATAACCATAAAAACAAATATAATGAAAAGCAGTGTGATTACATTCTAGCAAACTCTCAAAAACTAAGCCCTGCTCTCTGTTAGGAGATTAGCGAGTGCTAAGAGAGGTTGTTGAAGACACATTAGCACCAAACTGAGACCTTCTCTTCCATAAGTCGGAACCACTGAAGGCGAATTCGTCATCATAACAGGAAACACTTGTACAGCACCATGTGCCAGGCACAGTTCTCATGACAACCACAAAAGGCAGCTATCAACCATATTACCTTGAACAATGTGGAAACCGAGGCACAGAGAGATTAAGTAACTTGCCCAAGGTCCCATACCTAGTAAATGGTGAGGCCAGGATTCAAACCCAGCCAGTCCGACTCTGAACAGAATCCCTTTCTCATGATGTTGCTGAATGTTGTGCATCCGTCACCTAAAACCTCGACCCTCTAGCAACCAGGAGTGGCCTGATCAGAAGAGAAACACGCCAGGCCAAGGTCACACATTTAGAGTCAGGACTAGTTAGTATTCACTCCACCATGACCTTGGTAAAAACAAACCCCGCTCTCAAGCTCAATCTGCCTTATTAACTAGTTACCTTCGACAAGTATTTCTCTCACAACTGACTCGCCATTTCTGTTTCTAGGCGAACTCTGCCTGTTGCTCTGCTTCTTGTTCAAATGACATGGTCCTGCTTAAAAATATTGGACATGTTTCGAGAAACTTAAACATTTAACACTTAATGTGGCCAGGTGTGGTGGCTCAAACCTGTAATCCCAGAGCTTTGGGAGGCCTAGGCAGGAGGAGAATTGCTTGAGGCCAGGAGTACAAGACCAGCCTCTGACAACACAGGGAGCCCCCATCTCTACAAAAAATAAAATAAATTAACTGGGCGTGGTGCTGTGCACCTGTAGTCCTAGCTACTCAGGAGGCTGCGGTGGGAGGATCGTTTGACCCAGGAGTTCAAGGTTACAGGGAGTTACGACTGTACCACTGCACTCCAGCACAGGCCACACAGCAAGACCCCATCTCAAAAGAAAAAATAAAACAAAAAACACTTATCCTCACTGTGTAAATCTTCAGCTTTATCATATTCAGGCTTCCAACCTTATCACATCAACGAGGGAAACATCTCACCCAAGCCCCTGCAATTCCTTCAGGAAAAACATGAAGAAGGCAGAAAAAAAGGAGACCCGGCCTCCCCAAGCTCAAGTTCTGATGAAAGAGGTGGCAGCAGCTCCAACCATTCCAGAATTATTGACTGAAGAGGAGGCGGGTAATTGCTCAAGCCAGGGCTGGCGACTTAATACACTCGTGTTTGGATTAGTTAATAGTTCAATTCCAAGAGGTTATGATTGTAAATCCCAGGACTGCTGGCTTAGCGCCAACGTGAAGTTCAGGACTGTCTGTGAAGTTGCCATTTACAGTCAATTTTCTCTGAGACAGAGGGAGAAGAAAATGGGAAAAGGGAATACTTGAATATCAAGTGAGTGATTTTAATGGCCTGTGTTAGCCCCTGGAGAATCACAGTGAAGTTGACAGTAGACACGCTGGGACCACGTGTCACCCCCTTTGGAGCGGCACATTGACTCTTTAGACTCTAGTAGGCCATGATGATAGAAAATATATGCGCTTGATACACCCTCCCCACCCTAGAGTCCCCACGTCACCCCTCATCCCCTCACCCCTGGGTGCCTCCTCCACCACCTGGTTCGTCTCTGCCCCTCCTGACTGAAGCCATCCTGTCTAACCCTCTCCGTTAATGTTCCTAAAGCCACCTGAATGGTGTCCCTCTTTAAGGACAGGCCAAAGCCAGTTTCTGGCATAGCCCTGGTGGCCCAAGTGGGGATGTGGGGAAAGATTTGTTTATAGGTGCTCGTATTTAGCTTTGCTACCCACTAAATTACTTACACAAAAGGCCAGATCACAGTTGAGGCTGAAGCCAGGTCACTCCCTGATTGGACTGTGTTTACAAAATTCAAGCCGAAACAAGCTAAAATAAGTACAAAGCCAACAAAGGGGAAGGAGTCGGGTCATCTCCTGCAGTGGATGACAGCCTGTCCCTTGGAGCCCAGCCAGGAAGATGCCAGCTCCTCTTTTGTCAGGCAGTTCACATGTCTCAATTCGCAGTTTAGAGCAGTGGGGCCCTAACTTCGGACTCAAACCCTGCAGAGCCCTCTCCCCACCACCTTGCCCTTTAATGAGCCGCTGTTTTCCTAAACGAAGCATGATGGCGTTTTCTTACCCTTTCCGAGCTAGAATGATAGAAGGGCCATCCCAAGGCTTTGGTAAGGTGGGAAAAAGAGATTCCAGGAGTATATTAATGTGCTTGACTTTTGCTCAAGAGAGGCTCAGTGTTGGCAAGAGAAACAGACTTGTCTTGTAGAGACCTTCACTCTGGGATGGCCGGAAAAGCCAGGCCCAGACCCAGTGGCAGGATTTCTCGAAAGTTAATCAGGCCCCCTCCAAAGCCCTGGGTCCGGGAAGGCTATGACTCACATGGTCAATGGTTTTGTAAAATTTGCAAAAGTAAGACATTTTTGTATTCTTTTTCTTAAAGAAGTCTCTTAAGATAGTATTAACTTTTGACCCCCGAAATCTGAATCTACCCCTGCCAGGCCTGGGACTATGCCCGTAGCCCCCTGCCCCTATTTGCACAACATGAAGCTTCGTCACCAACACTAACTGGCTGACACACTAACCACAGAAACCAGGGGGCAAAGGAGGGAGGGGTGTGCCCCTCCCCACCCCACAAGAGGGCCCCCAGGGAACAGGTGAGGAGCAAGGCAGAGAACTGCTTCCAAGGTCCTTTGGACTCAGCACAGTCAAAGCCGCCTGGTTTATCAGTACAGGCTGCCTGGGTTCCATACAAGCTCCATTACTTACTGCTGGGTGACCTTAGGCAAGTTACTTGAACTCTCTGAGCCACAGTCCCCTCCTTGGTCAAATAGTAAGAGTAGCTACGTCATTGGATTGTGAGGATAGAATGAGTGTATGCCTGTAAAATGCTTAGACCAGTGTGCGGCATATAGAAAGTGCTAGATGGTGATGATACCGTCCTGCTCTCTCAAACATGGAATGCATAGCTAAGGTATTCTATATGGAATGCCAAGACTACTGGACATTTTGTCCCTCCAATCACCTTCCAAACAATAGCACTACCCTCCTTAAAATCATCCGGAGACCAGCCCCCCTCACCTACTGAGTGTTTCCTCGCCAGCGGTGGAGACCCACCCAGGCAGACCCACTCCACCTCCCAGCACCACCCCCTTCCTCTCACACAATGGCCCTCTCTGGCTGGGGGCTACCCTCCCTCCCTAACCCTGCTTCTCCCAGCCTCAAAGCTTTGCTTTCCCCTATCAGGACTACCTTTCACCCTCCTTTCTACATCCCAGTCTCTGAATTCCTGTGACACTCAGGTATGTCCTTCTTCTTCATTCTTCCACTTAATGATCGCCCTCTGGCTCCACAAAGAAAGTGCTGCTTTGTGTTCATGCCAGTAATCACCTGAGTTTCCACTGGAGAATGAGAACATAAAAAGGGAACCAGCTCTGGAGCAGGAAGGGGCAGCTTTTACACACATTCCCTCATTTATTCAAGCAGTGGTTATCGGTGCCCACTGGGCGCGTGGGTTCTGTGCAGGGACACAGCACTGTAGAACAGTGAGCGTCACAATCATCTGCGGGCTTGTGAAGACAGACTCCCAGGACTGGGGCTGACCCCATGAATTGGCGTTTCTAACAAGCCCCCAGGCGATGCGATGCTGCTGGTTCAAGACTACACTTTGAGTAGTAGCACTGCCGCAGAAGGCAGCCCCGACTTGGCGACCAATTTGTGACGATTCAGAATTCACCGGTCATCTCCAGGCAGTACTCACTCACCCACTCATGCGTTCCTGGCTGCATCGGGGCCTGTGCATCTGCTCTTTTCCTCTGTGACACTGCTTAATCCCTCCCTGCAAACCGGTCCCTCCAGCATTCCTTACATAGCTTGCTTGTCTGCATCAGAGTCTCCCCACCCTGACACACACACACACACACACACACACACACACACACACACACGATATTCTCTATTCCACTCCCTATTTGTTTCTTTCATAGAACTTTCCAGAATTTGCATTAGATCTTTGTTTACTTGTCTCTCCTACTAGAATAAAATCTCCATCTCTATTTTATTTTTCTATGTATCCCCAGTGTCTAGCACAGAGCCTGGAAAACAGCAGGTGCCCAGTAAATGTGTTGATCATTAACCAATTCCTTTGACAATATCCAGTGAGTACCTACTCTGTGCCCGACACTGTTCTAGATGCTGAGGATGCAAGAGTGGACAAAACACCTCTGTTCTTGGAGCCACGTTTTCACAGGGGGCACTGGTCGCAATAAATGAGCATGATAAATATATTGTATGATACGCGATAAGCTGTTCAGTGCCACGGAAAACATTGAGCAGCGTAAGGGAGCAGGAATGTGTGCAGCAGGGGAGCTGGGCTGTGGGCTCAGATTTTAAACTGAGTGGCCAAGGTGGGCCTCGTGGAGATGGCGACAATCGAGCAAAGACTCAGGAGCTGAGGGAGTTTGCCATGTGGGTATTTTTGGAGAGAGCTCTCCAGCCCGTTAAAGTCCCTGAAGCAGCACTGTGCAGTAGAACTTTCTGGGGTGACGGAGATGTTCTCTACCTGTGCCATCCAATACAGCAGCCCCTGGCCCCGGGGGTGGGGGATGAGCTCAGAAAGGTAAAACAGGATGGGGAAGGACCTCATTAGGCATCTCCAAGGGCTCCGGCTTTTATTCCACGTGAGATGGGCGCCATTAGAAGGTGCTGAGGAGAGCAGTGATACGACATGTTTTCTGTTTTCAAAGGATTCCCTTAGCTGCTGTGTTGAGGACAAAGAGTAGGAGCTAAGGATAAACACAGAGACCAGGCGGGAGGCTGGTGGAGGCACTCGGGTCAAGGACTCACGGGATCAGACCCGGAGAGCAGCAGTGAAGGAGATGCTGAGTGTCAGGCTCTGGATAGATGTTAAAGGTTGAGCCCACAGGATTTCCTGATGGCTGCTGATTAAGACATACATTAAGCTCCTAATATATGCCGAGCACTAGCTATGAACTACTTCTGAGCCAGACTTGCCAGACAAATGTCACCGAGGCTTTGACTGGTACCAGCTATTCCTGAGACAGATTGCACTGCGGGGCATTTCTCACTCTCAGTGTCCTACAATTTGGTCTTCAAACATTGCCTCTTCAGATCAGAGCCAATATCGCCTGCTGGCACTGTGGAATTTGTTGTTATTCGTATTATTATTCACCCAGCACCGCTCCATGGTATCTACATTAAGAAAATAGATGACTGGAGTTCCCCATAAATCCTTCATCCTCCTGTTTTATTTCCCTGTCCATCACCTCCTCATTTATTCTTAATATTCAGGTTTTTGCATTCAAGGCCAGGCCAGCTCTCTCGAGGACTTCCATCTTCCTCCTCGTGCATCTGCCCTGTCCTCCTGAGACTCGCACAGCCTGAGGATGGGAAACGCAGTCATCTGTCTTCTGTAACCATATGGATAAGATGTAGTCATTACCGTTGTCGGCATTGTTGTGCTTTGGAAGCTAATTAAGACAATTAGCTATTAAATACCAAAAACAATTAAGCTAATTGAAATAAACCATATGCAGTTTACACCCTTGCGTAGACAAAAAATTAACATGTGGCTGAATGGTGGCACTACAGACATTCCGATGCCAAAATAAATCAGGGAATACGGGAGCCGAAGACGGAGGTGTCTTAACACCCAATCGGTTTACCACCGCAAAACGATTCTCAAAAACATTTGGCTTGATTTTTGGAGGTTTCATCTATACTGAAAAAAAAAAGTGAATTCCTGTCCAAATGTTTCTTTCAGGCTATAAAACAGCAGAATTGTGCTGTTACCCTGCCTCTGACTCAACTCCGTGGCTAGATACAGCATCCAAAAGCACTCAGAGGAGAGAAGCAGCCTTCTCAGGGGACCTCTGAGGCTCGTCTTTACGCTAACCAGATCTCTAGGCAGAACGGAGGTGTCCCATGGTTTTAGGTGGTAACTGGCGGTTTTAGACCACATATATAATTTCCAAAATGAAGGCTTTATGGAGAACTCAAGCCAGAGGAGGGAAGAGAATTTAATAGACCAGGGGAGGCTCTGTAAGCAAAGGGTGTTTATCTGGAATTTTTTCAGCTGCACGTGCCAAAAAACTCAGCTAGAATTTGCTTAAGCCAAAAATGAAATTTGCTAGGAAGGACAAGATGCAGGGACCAGGAACTCAGGGGCTCCCAGGGACTCAACCCAAAAAGGACTGTCTGTCTGCCTGTCTGTTGTCTCTCCTCTCTGCCTAGCTCTGTGTTAGCCACACTCTGGCTGCAGAGAGGCCCTGTCTATGTGGCAAGGACCACGGATGCTGCCAGAGACAGTTTAGCAACCCCAGTGGATGAAGAGAGCTCCTTATACCCAATGTCCATGTATCCCCTTGTCCATACATACCACAGACAATCCCCACGGCTGCAATACAGGTCAGGATGGCTGGTCAGATTCCGTCCAAAGGCCCACGTCTTCCCACTCCCACACCATCTATGGCCAAACAGAGAGGCACAGGAGGGAGAAGCTCGTGCAAGAGAAAGCTAATAGCTGCGTGGTCCCTAGATCAGGGTGCTAATGAAAGGACAGGAATCTGATGGGGAGAGAGTGGACACTACAGTGCCTAGGAAAAAGTGTAGAGTGATCCGAGCATTCTTAAGTCTTCATTCATTTTTGTAGTTTCACCCTCCTACCATTTCTGTGCTGAATGTTCAAACAATGAGATTATAAACAGCCAGGATTCCATTGTGCCAGCGCCTGCCTCATCTGCAGTCCACAACTGCCTTGGATAAGATACAGTAGCTCTGAGGTTGAAAGGAAATAGCCTCGGGAAGAGCCAGCTTCTTCCCCTCATAACTAACCCAAGACATTATCCATTTTTTGATGGGCATTTGTTATTGGGGGGGTCACCCAGTATCTAAACCCACTTCCTATATTTGGGAAATTCCCTGCCTTATAAGCAGTGGTGTCCTGGCAAAAGTTTAGCAGCCTGCTATGAAAGGAGGGGGGATCTAATTTGCAATATCTGCTCATTCCTGTGGTGTAAATACTGCCACTATGGCCAATGCCAGACTATCAATGTGATGTCACTGAGTGCGGAATGGGGAGGAGACGTGCAGTAGCACATCTTTATGGATATTTCCACCATACAGATACAACGGGCATAAATATTAGTAACTTCAAAAGTACAGACAACAGTAGAAGTGACAAAATAATTGGAATGTAATGAATTTTGAGTATTTAATACCTTTGTTTTTAATATGATTTGCCTGTGAGTTTATATAATTGCGTTTACTTTTTTAAATTAGCCTTTTTTATTTTGAGGTTAATATCACAACCAGAATATCAGCATCGGCACAGTCAGATTACAGAACATTTCCATCACAATAGTGACCCCCCCCCCAGGTTGTCCTTTTATAGCCACTCCCTCCCTAACCCCTGGAAACCACTAACCTGTTCTCTATTTCTATAACTTTGTCACCGTAAGAATAGTGTATAAATAGAATCATACAGCATGTAACCTTTTGGGATCTGCTTTTTCCACTCAACATTATGCTATGGAGATACACACAGGTGGTTGTGTTGAATGTATCAAAAGTTCATTCCTTTTCATTGCTGAGTAGTATTCTAGTGAGTCGTTTCAGTTTTGGGCTATTGCAAATAAACATTTGTTTACAGGTTATTGTGTGAATATGTCTTCATTTCTCTGGGATAAATGCCCAAAAGTGCAATTTCCGGGACATAGAGTAGTTGCATGTCTAGGTTTTTAAGAAACTGCCAAACTATTTTCCAGAGTGGCTCTCCCATTTTACCTACCCACTAGTAAAGTATGAGGAATTCAGTTTCTCTACGTCCTCACTAGTGTTTGGCGATGTCACTATTTTTTCATTTTTCTTTTTTCCTTTTTTTGCCATCCTGACAGGTGTATAGTGATATCTCATTGAGATTTTTTTTTTTTTTATTTTGAGACAAGGTCTCACTCTGTTGTCAAGGCTACAGTGAAGTGGCACAATCATGGCTCACTGCAACTTCAAGCTCTGGGGCTCAGGGATCCTCCTGCCTCAGCCTCCCGAATAGCTGTAACTACAGCTCCTGAGTAGCTGCATGACCATGCCCAGCTAATTTTTCTTTTTTTTTTTTTTTTTTTTGGTAGAGATGAGGTCTTCCTGTTGCCCAGGCTGGTCTTGAACTCCTCCCCCAAAGTGCTAGGATTATAAGCATAAGCTACCACACCCAGCCTCACTGTGGTTTTAATTTGCATTTTCCTAATGGCTAATAAGGTTGAACATCTTTTCATGGGCTTATTTGCCTCTTCAGCAAAATGTTTCTTCATGTTTTTTTGTCCATTTTTTAATTGGATTTTTTGGTCTTTTGATGTTGAGTTTGGGGAGCTTATTGGTTTGAGTTTTCTCTTTTTTAATGCATGCATTTAATGCATAAATTTCCCTGTCAGCACTGCTTTAGCTATGTCCCGCAGATTCCAACATGTTATATTTTTGTTTTCATTCAGTTCAATAACCTTTTTCATTTTCCTTGAGACTTCCTTTTTGATTCATGGATTATTTAAAATATATTGTTTAGTTTCCAAGTGTTTGGAGATTTTTCTATTGTTTTTCTGTTGCTGATTTCTAATTTGATTTCGCTGTGGTCAGAGAACAAACTCTGTATTATTTTAATTCTCTTAAATTTGTTGCAATTTGCTTTATGGCCCAGAATATGATCTATCTTGGTATATGTTTCATGACCACTTCAAAAGAATGTGTGCTCTGATGTTTTCAGATTAGTGTTTTATAAATGTCAATTCAATCCTGTTGGTTAATGTTGTTGAATTCTTCTATATCTTTGCTGATTTTACCTATCAATTGCTCTAGTAATTGTCGAGAGACAGGTGTTGAAGTCTCCAGCTACAATTGTAATTTGTTTCTCCTTTCAGTTCAATTGGTTTTTGCTTCTCATATTTTGCAACCCTATTGTGTGGTACATATACATTTAGTATTGCTATGTCTTCTTGGTGGATTGATTCTTATTTTTATACAGTGTCCTGCTCTGTCTCTTACTGCTGAGTGATGGTGAAGGTTCTGACTCTCTGCCAGGCCTCCTCTGACAGCATCCTATGGGGAGGAGGAAGGATGCCTCATTACTTCCAGGTGGGGCCAGAACCCAGGATCTACTTGGCCTTCTACGACACCATCCCATCAAGAGTGCTGAGGTGACTTGACACAGTTTCTCAGGGTTGGAAGTCCAGGCTTCCAATTTAGCCTCTGTTGGCCTGAATGGAGATGGGGACACAGTTTTTCTGCAGTGTTTGGTGGTTATTGTCTGAAAGTTTTCTGTCTTGCTATGTTGCTTCTTTCCTCCTTCTTTGGCTAGAGAAAGCAGATTTTTGTTGGGGCTTTTGTTGTTGTTGTCTGTGCCTATTGGCATTTCTGGGTTGCCAGTTTCTTCAGCTCCAACTCTGGGAAATATTTGGCAAGAAGAAAACTCAAGAAACTGACTGATGTGAGTTCCAAAACCCCTGGCTGGTCAGGCTTCTTCTCTCCTCCTTTCAGAGTCTTATGTTTCTTTTATACTTTGCAGAAGGAATAGGAACAAGTGCATCTACTGTAATTTACTTTTTAATAATGGCTGTGTTTGACAACCAGCTCACAAGTCCCTGAAATTTATACAAGCAGCTCTAGTAAACTGGCTTCAACACACTACCAGTACGAGTCTCAGAGTCAGAGCCCGCCTCCCACCACAGAAGCTGAAATGCCACGCACCTCTTCCCCAGCCTCCCCGGCAGCTTGGGCACAGGCACATGGCGTACGCTTGGCAAATCAGTTACATCCACCTGAGACCTTCAATCAAGCACTAGTGATGGACAGATGCAAAGAAGCCGGATAGTGGAGAATCCTCCTGGTGGCTGTTCCACAGGCAGCAGTGACAGTGATACCAGGGGTGACACCCACCACCAGGGCTCAGTGGTGGTATCTCATGTTCAGTGGCAACAGCAGCATTCTCACCAGACTTTTTCTGTGGCGTATCCTTGACCGTGGTTCTAACCGACATTCCTTTTGAGTTGGATTCTCTTATACCTTCCCAGCAGTTCTGTGAGTGGCTTTTAAACAGCCCTGTTTCTGCCTAAATTGGCTAGAGCTGGCTTCTGTTGGGTGCGAATAAAAATTCTGAGTGATACACATTCCTGCTGGCTCTCAGCGGCAAATCCCCCGGGGAAACAAAACCTCAGCGTCTACCACAGAATATCCTTATTCTTTTCTTTTCTTTTCTTTTTTTTTTTTTTGAGACAGAGTCTCACTCTTTTGCCCGGGCTAGAGTGCGGTGGCGTCAGCTTAGCTCACAGCAACCTCAAACTCCTGGGCTCAAGCGATCCTTCTGCCTCAGCCTCCCGAGTAGCTGGGACTACAGGCATGCGCCACCATGCCTGGCTAATTTTTTCTGTATAGTTTTAGTTGTCCAGATAATTTCTTTCTATTTTTAATAGAGATGGGGTCTCGCTCTTGCTCAGGCTGATCTCAAACTCCTGAGCTCATACAATCCACCTGCCTCAGCCTCCCAGAGTGCTAGGATTATAGGCGTGAGCCACCGTGCCAGGCCAAGAATGTCCTTATTCTTGCTCAGGGGAAATTATGTGAGGAATAACTAACAGCAAACAGAACAGTAGAACTCAACTTAGAAGGGCTCAGTGACAGGGACTGCTGAGAGCCCAAAGCCGTCACGACTTAACTTGCTCTCTTAGTTGCCAAATACCCTCCTCGGCAATTCTGATTCTCCCATGCAGTGAGCATGCGTTTAATTATAGTCTCTCCTGTGAAATGAGCAATTTGGCACTGGGGAGAATACACTCTCCAGCCTGACCTTGGGAACAAGACAATCCACAGCACTAAAATGCTATTTTCCCTCCTCCATGTCCCACTCCTCCTCCCTCCTCCTGCACTGCTGAAGACTCGCTGGTTAGGAAAGTGTTTTATGTCCTTGAGGGTGGCTTTTGTGCACTGAAAAGACCATGCTGAGGTTTACTTGGTGTTTGAAAATTAGTATTTGATTTATTAAATTTATAGATTTAGAAATTTATAGCTCTTCCTTAAGCTTTTAAAATCAGCTTAGGAATCTTATTATCTTATTTATAAGTCTGGCAAATATTAGCAGTCACTTTGAGAAGGCTTTTGATTAATGCTTAGTCCCATTTATGCATTTAGTTAATTAAGTCTCTTTAACATTTTAAATGGCATTTTAAAAATTTAATACATTCAGTTGCTTTTTAAGTACTTCATCTGACTGACAAACCTTCCCAAGTACGAAAGTGATTCTTATAGATGTAATAAATTCAGCATATAAGACACAGTGAACCTTAAATTCTCTTAAATGTCCAAACCATATGTAAACTTAGAAATATTTCAACTTAAAATCACAAATCTCAATCAATTACTCAAGTACAAATATTAAAATGGAATGTTAAAGGTGATCTAGTATTCCAATAGGCCAAATTGGGTTTTGTTTGTTTGGTTTTGTTTTTTTTTTTAAGAAACAAGGTCCCACTTTGTTACCCAGGCTGGAGCACAGTGGCCCGATTGTACCTTACTGTAACTTCAAACTCCTGGGCTCAAGTGATCCTCCCACCTCAGCCTCCTGAGTAGCTGGGACTATAGGCACAAGCCTCTGTGCCCAGCCCAAATTCTCTTTAAAATTGTGCTTACATAAACTATTTATTATCTATATGCACAAATTCTTTAACTTGAAAATATTAAAACTATAGTTTGATTCCCTTAAACAATCGTGTGCTTAATCTTAAATTTTCCCAGAGCTACTAAAATGTCTACCCACAAGGGAGATCATTCCCTTCGCAGCTGAGGTTGCTAACCAGCCAGAGACTGTGGGTGGGATGCTGACTGGATCGAGCTGGCGACCCTATGGACCTATCAAGCCCTACTTCCAGTCTCTTAACTTTCTAACTGAAAGACAGAGGTGGCCAAGTAGGCCAGTCCCTTGGATAAGGGTGGCCGATTACTAATTGTCAAGCCAGAGTCGAGGCCATAACGCCCATCCAGGCCCTGCACCTGACTTTGTATTGATTTGATCCTTAAGGCTGTAGTCCCCAACTCCCGGGCCACAGCCCAGTACTGGTCCATGGCCTGTTAAGAAACAGACCTCACATCACCACCTGAGCTCCTCACCACCCCCCACCACCCCACCTGACCCCCAGTCCATGAAAAAATTGTCTTCCATGAAACCAGTCGGTCCCTGGGGCCAAAATGTTTGGGGACCAGCACCTTAAGGTATGTAACTATATGTTTGTCCATCTACCCCTAAAGAATCCTGCATTCTTTTCTTATGTTTTGATCTCATAGCACCACACAACTCTAACAGATGTTAAATTTTTATCTACTTGAATTCTGGTGATCTCTCACAGCTTTGTCTGAGATCCTGAGATCATTCCCCAAGGTCACTGCTCAGCCCCACGCCCTCACCCTGCCTACCCCACCCCCTGTGGTCCCTGAGTTCCTGATTCCCCTGGGAATGAAAAAAAGTGGGCTTTCCCAGGATCTATGCTCCCTTCAAACTGGCAAGACTAAAGGAAAAGGTTTCTAAGCCTGGTAACTCTGCCGAGAGGTTGTTAGGGGTTCCCAGGGCACTGCGGCCTCTGCCTGCCCTCCTTCCCGAGCAAGCACTGCCATGGCCAAGGTCTGCTAGAAGAACAAGGTCTACACAGAAGGCACCAGAGCCAAATTCTGAACCCCCCAGAGGAAGAGGCAACATAAGCAAAGTCACCAGTTACTGCCTTAGCTAAGACTAGAACCGAGGACTCCTGACTCCCTGTCCCCACATACTAGCCACTCAACTTCAATGCCACCACCAACAAAACCAGCAGTGCAAGAGAGGCACTCACAATCACAGCCCCAACCAACCAGCCCAAACATTAGAATGTGCCGCCCGCAGCCCTTTCTGTTGCTTGATGAATGGAAATAGGCAGGGTTCCTGCCCTCGAGCTTACTTTCTAAAATAAACATGCGCACTGTGTGTTTGTATTTCCACACCAAGGAGAAGCAATAATAAGAAATAACTTTCAACTACAGTGGGAATGGTAGTAAAGTCATCCATGGAAAAGAATATATTGGTTTGGGACAATGGTTTCAACCCTGACTCTATGGTAGAATATCCAGGGGTTTAAGAGGAAGGTGGAGGGAGGGGATGTTTTAAAAAATACCAGTGTGGGCCGGGCGCGGTGGCTCACGCCTGTAATCCTAGCACTCTGGGAGGCCAAGGCGGGTGGATTGTTTGAGCTCAGGAGTTCGAAACCAGCCTGAGCAAGAGCGAGACCCCGTCTCTACTAAAAAATAGAAAGAAATTAATCGGACAACTAAAAATATATAGAAAAAATTAGCCGGGCATGGTGGCGTGTGCCTGTAGTCCCAGCTACTCAGGAGGCTGAGGCAGTAGGATTGCTTGAGCCCAGGAGTTTGAGGTTGCTGTTAGCTAGGCTGACGCCACGGCACTCTAGTCTGGGCAACACAGTGAGACTCTGTCTCAAAAAAAAAAAAAATACCAGCGTGGGCTGGCTAGAGCCCAGGAGTTGGCAATTTCATCTAGTTCTTCAGGTGACTCAAAGGTAGACGGACCCCAGGACATCCCACAAAACGTTGCCGTAGAGCAAGGGGTAGGGCTGGGCCCCCAAGCCCAGAGACTGCAGGAGAGAAGACTGGGCATAAGGACAGCCTCCCCAGACCCCCACGAAAATGCCTACCAATGCCCTGTATGTGGCTATCCCTCCAAACGTCAGAACAAACAAGGTGCCCTAGTCCCTCTGTCATTAGTATTTTAATGAGCCACAGGTGAAGTAAGAACTGGACAGCTAAGATGGACCATGGGACCCTCCTGCTGGCTTGAGCCCCAGAGCCAGCTGTCAGGCAGGGCAGCTCCCCATACACCCCCATCTTAACTCCTGCAGTTCCTGGGGTCGATGGTGGCACTGTCTCTTCCCCCCACCCCACTGCCACTGTCTACTCATCAGCCTGGTATGCAGGATGTAGCCTTGCCAACACCTCTCCCTCCAGCTGGCCAGGAAAGAAACCAAGAATGCCTCTTTGGGTTTTGAGGATATTGTTACCAGCAGCCACAGAGAAAGTGACAGCTGTGATGGAAACCAACAAACGTGAGAATCAAAACGTTTTCAGAATTCTTTAAAAGTTCTACTGGTGTCACTTTGGGCCTTCACTGGATCCTAAATGGGACAGAGTCTGCGACCTCTGGGTCCTTCCTCCTCTGTCACTGCTCACCCCCATGCCCTCCACGCACTCCAGTGGCCAGGCACCTGGGAGGCACTGGGGTACAAAAGCCTCAGGCAGGGCCTCTGCCCATCTCACAGCCTAGAGGGAGACAAATACACTCCCTGGGTGCACAGTAAGAGAGGGGTGTGGCAGGGTATGCTAATGACCCTCAAGGGAACATCTGGTTTGGGCCCTCCTGGGTGCTCCTGTGCCATCCTTCCACCAGCTGTGAGCTCCCAGCCCCACCCCCATCTCCAGCTGTGCCCCACTTCTGTGGCCCGCATTTCCCGTGGTCCTGAGCCCTGTGCCAGGAACCTTGGTCATTAAGGAGCTCCCTGCTCCTCCTCCCTGTCCCCCAAATCCAACTGTGACTCATCCACCACCCAGAGAACATCCCAATGGCTGTCTGCTTAGTCGGCACTTAACAAAGCATTGTCCAATAAAAAGAAACAGTTCCAACAAAATTAAAAGTAATCCCAGCAGCAGTCTCAAATATTAAATCTTCCTTCCAGAACATAAATTCTACAAATATTGGAGTCTGCTCTTTGCACAAGTGGTGAGTCACAACTATATAATTTATTTATCTGGAAACCAAATTCCTCACTTTGCATTTCCTCATTTGCAATATTGGATTCAATCCACCATTCAGTGCTTGCCCAGAACCTGCTTTATCATTGTTTTCGGCAATAGCTTCATCGCCAGCTGCACAGGCAGCGCCTGGCGCAAGTGCCCTTGAGTCCTGTTTCACCTTTCCTTTGCTGCTCAGAATTCCCTTTGAGAGCTCCAAGTGTCAACAGGCATGGTCATTATTTGAGTCACCTGATACGATACAACAAGAGATGTCACACAGGCTGCCAAACGGGACACATTATTGCCACATCCTGTGCCCTAAAGGAGGGGCCCAGGGCAACCCGAGCAGATGGTCGATGAGCTCTGACAGGCAGAAGCTGTCATGAGGATATCAGACATCTTGAGTGAGCTAAATCCTCAGCATGAACAAGGAAATGATAGCCGCCCTCTTTGCCCAAAGTAAAAGAATGAGCTAGCACTCCTCTGGGCCTCAAGTGGGCTTGAACTTGTCTGAGGACAATGAAAGCTTGGGGCAGCCATGACCCAGCACAGAAAGCCACAAGGGGAGGGAAAAAATGGATGTCTTTATCAGAAGCGTCCTCTGCCACCTTGCACATGCCAACCCCCCAAGCCACTTCCAGTTCAGAACGGATGGCAGTGGGCTAGCAGTTCAAAAATATCATGGCCTTTGTCTCCTTTATAGTAACTGTGCTGTCACATCCCCCAGAGCTGTGCCATCAGGGCCAGCAGCTGCTACTCTCTGCTGACTCCTCGATATACCTTGTAGAAGGCCTTGATCAAGTGGCCCAGCCCTCCAAGAGGACAAGGTCAGAGGCCAGTGAAGAAAAAGCCGGAGGAAACACAGGGGCTACAAAGGCTTCAGGACAAACTCTGAATGTCCCCAGATGACATGCTCTCTGATCACCAGGCCCCAGGCCAGGCCCGGCTGCCTTTCTATGGGTTTGCTGTGTGTTTTGTCATCCCATCTCTCTTTCCCCTCCTATCCCCCAGGTGCCCATCCTGGCAGCCTTTTGGGTCGCTGCAGCCCCCTGGGTCTTCTCAAACCCTGGACTTTGGGGTGTGTTCTGCCTGACTCTGGCTCCCGCAGTTCCTAAACCGCAGCTGCCCTTCCTCGGCGTGGGTGATGGTAAAGGGGTGGGGATCGTGGTGGTTTCTACAGCTCCAGGCTCTCAGGCCTTGCTCACTTCTCTCCCCATTGGGTGACAAGCGGTTTTTTCTGGCTCTTTGAAGCTTTTTTAACTACTGCTCCGAGGTCTCAGGGCCTAGTTTTACTGGAGGCCACCGGACCCACCGGACCCATCAACCAGGACCAGAACTCCTGCCCGGCTTCAAAAGCCCCCGCCTTTCACACCCACAGTCCTCAGCTACTTGCCAAGCAGAGATGATTGACACAGCCTGTGTCCCAGAGTCAACCTCCGGGCTCAGATTGCCATTTCCTTGCAGGGGCTTGGCAAAGAGCAGGTTCCTTCTTGTGGGGTGTAGGACCCCCTCCCCCCACCCCAAACAGGGGATCCCACCGACATCGAGGCCCAGAGTGGGAGCAGGGCTCGGGGAAGGAGCCGGGCTCCCACGGGCAAAGCCTCTCAGCCACGCGGGTCTGGGAGCGGCCCCTGCCATCTGTGTTAGGAATCGGCGCTGCACACGTCTCTGTTCCAGGTTTTGCGTCTGACTGTGGCTTTGTTTCTTGGCGAAGTCCTTTTGAAATTCCACCTAGCCTTGGCCACTCTAAGGGAAAGGGGATCTTGTCCCCACATGGGCCAGGGGAGTCAGTTAGAGGCCACCATGGCGCCAGAGACCAAGGGGGCAGGCCGCAATGAAATGCCGAAACCTGGGTGGTAATCCGGGACAGCTGCAAGGGCTCGTCTCTTCCTTAGGAACACAACAAACAACCTCACAGTGGTCTGTCCCTTCCCTCCTGACCAGCTTCGGGGCACTAGCTGATGGCCTGACACCTGGAGGAAAACGGGGAAAAGATAAGGAAGGAGCAGGGCCAGCTGCGGAGGAAACGGCCGCTGTGGGGCTGAGGGATCCCCGGCTCTGGGTGTTCAGGCTGCTCAGAGCTGCCGGGCTGCAAAACTCTACGGAACCTCCCGGACCCAGCTTGTCTCCCCAGGAGGGACTGAATGCGCGCGAACGGGAGCTCTGATCGCAGCGGACCCACCAGGTGGCGGTGCTGCCGCTCCTCAGTGGCGACGGAGCCTGCAGTCCGCGAGCGCGGCCACGAGAGGGCAGCACGAGGAAGACCAGTTCCATCAGGCTGCTGGTTACCTAGCAACTGTGACGCAATGGGCTCCTTTTTCCACCCTCCTCTAGGCTCCCAGGTTATTTCTGGCAAAACAGAGACTGTTGCACAAGGAGTGGCCTCAGGAATCCTAGAATTGTCTCTCTTAAGCCGGGAGAATCTAAAATGGTCCAGGGACCCCAAATCTAGCACCACGCTGGCGTCTAGGGGATTGGGCTGTCTCTCTCCTCCGAATACCAGTGATCAAGAAAAGAAGAAAAACATTTTCCATTCCCCCCTGTAGCCCCACAACCACTGGAGAGGCTCTGATTTCCCTAGTGGCTAAAATGGAGCAACTTACTCCCTCTTCCCTCCCCTTTCTAAGCAGGGTCTAGATTAGCTGGCATGTGACCTTGAGCAGACCTTGAGCCTCCCACTCCTCGGCTGTACTCGAGGGGGTCTGGGGAGTGATGACAAGGCCCAGCTCTGACCTTCTGTGGTCCTGATTCTCTCTCTTTCCCCCAAGGACTCTGTCCTTGACTCAAACCTCTCCCTGGTTTTGATGACCCTGAAAATAGAATTCTTCCAATTCCAATGGATAAGTATGACCTGAGAAACCAGAGATGGAACCAAGAAAGTGAGGCAGACACACGACAAGGAGTGTGGTTATAATGAGCTCAAAGCCTGTGCCAGTCTGGTCTGTGAAAGGTTAGATGAGGTCAAAGCCCCGGGCAGAAGTCAGGGGACCGCTCTAGCCGTGGCATCAGAAGTGGTTCCAGGCACATCTCTGGGTCATGAGGAGTCCCCTGGCCCTGGGGCTGGGCTCTGCCTGGGGCTCAGGAGTTGATCCCTAAGGTGTCGGGGTCTCTAAGGGGCACCATCTTCGAGGATCACACGGGCATGTGCAGCTCATTGTACTCATCCTGGCCATCCTCATCAAAGTTTGGTTCAGCGTCTTCTGAGTCCAGCTGCAGAAGGGAACAGAAGGTTGGCAGTGGCAGGGAAGTGGACTCATCCCCTCCTGTTCCCAGACTCCTCCTCTGACCAGCAGCCCTCCCTGTCTGCAGGGACCATGACCCCAGGGGAGCATTTCCCCTGGCCAAAACCTTCAGGTCACCCTCCACACATCTAGTTTAATAAAATATTAATAATGAGCAGCTACCACATGTGAAGTCCTTTCCTGCAGCCACTTCTAGTTGCTGTGCTACCCTTGTACACCATGTTTGAGTATGGATAAATTGCAAAAAGATGTCTTTTCCTCTAGCTGACAAAAACAGGCCTCAGGGTGGGTTTCAGTGCCACCTCACTCCCTTTTGGTCAGGGTACGACCTGCACAGCTGTCTGCAGCAGCCCTGTGCTTCCTCCGGTACCACACCATCGCCCTGCGGCCTTTACCTGGATGCGTACTTAATCCCCCCGACAGACCTATAAGATAGAATATATTATTGCTCCCATCATACAAATGAAAATAAGGTTTTAGAAGGTGAAATAACTTGCCTAAGGTCACATGACTAGCAGATGGCCCAGCAGAGACTGAAACCCAGTGCCCATCAGCCCCAATACTGCTGCCACAAGCCACCACCCCTTACCGCCTGCAGCTCCCTGTCCTGGAAGAACCGGGGCAGAAGGCAATGCCTCAGAGGCACAGTAAGCAGCAGCAGGAAGGGAAAGGCGAGTGAGGCCGCCGTGGACTTGACCACCCAGAGCAGTGCGATGCAGCCCAGCTGGATGCAGGTGAACAGGTGCATCCGCCACGTCTTCACCTGGGGAAACGGCCACCCAGCCTCACCACACAGCACTCCAGCTCCCACCCACATCTTGGGGACCTTGGCTCTCCAGGTCCCAATTTACTCCTTCATATTCTTCCCGTCCACCTCTGGCCCAGGGACCCCTCTGGGTCCCCTCCCCATTACTCCATCACCCCATCTCCATGCTTCCTGGCCCTACCTTGGTCACATAGGGCTGCTCAGGATGGTGTTTTGCTGGCATGAGGATGAGCAACAGACGCTGGGACAGCTGGATCCCAGACAGCGATGTGATCCCCATATACAGGAAGATCCCAAAGAGCACAGCCAATGGGATCCGACGCAGCACAGCCCCCATGACAATGGACAGGCCTGGAGGAGGTGACACAGGCCCACCTGAACCCCTGAACAGCCCCCATGAGGATGGACAGGCCTGGAGGAGGTGACACAGGCCCACCTGCCCCCTCAGGCAGCCTCTGTAAGGATGGACAGGCCTGGTGGTGGGGGGACATGGACCCATCAGACTGATCAGCTTGGCCTCATCCCCATGAATAAGAGAAGAGGGAGCCAGACAGAGAAGCGGGAAAGGGCTCAGGGAAGAAGTAGGTTTGGGGGTCAGAGCGAAAACTAGACATGACACACTGGGGGATTCACAAGGGACCTGGGTCAAGCCTGGGATGGAGAGAGGATCTAGGGCCGTGGGGTCCCAGACGTCAGGTGTGCAGCCGGAGGCCGGGCTCTCACCCACAAGGCTGGCGATGAGCACCCCGGTGACCCGCTGCTCCCGCACCTCCTGGATCTGGGGCTTTTCGCCGGGTGCGATGGCAGTGCGCATCACCGTCAGCGCATTGACGTGGGTGACTGAGCGGACGGTGGCAGCTGTGAGCCAGGGCAACCCAAACAGCCCACAAAGCCCCCCCAGGGAGCCTATCAGAAGCAGGTCCAGGTGGAAGCCGGAGCCTTTGAGCAGCCTCCGTGCCTTCTGGCTGACGATGAGCCTGCAGGGACAGGGTAGGGTGGGTGGTGGCCAGCAGCAGGACAGGCACAGGGACCGGGACAGGCATGCATGCGGGGATGGGGCGGTGGGGCTGGGGGAGGCTGCACAGCCAACAGTTCTCCCAGGGCCTGCCAGCTTCCTCTTTTAAGTTCCCAAATTGAAGTTCTCACATTGAAGCAAATTTGAGCCAAATTCTCATACTGTGAATACTTAAAGCACCACAAAAGCCAGATGCCAGATCTCACCACGTTCTGGTGGTTTAACCAAAATGAGACACATGTGAGCATCCCTGGGTGAGAGACACACTGCCAGAGAGTTCTGAGGACTGTCAAGCGCCACCCTGCAAACGGTGGCAGCAACAGACATACATCATGTCAACCCAGCACAGGGAGACCACGCCCTTGCCCCACCCGCTGCCCTCCGCTCCTCCCCCAGCTCCTTCCCCAACACACCTGCCCTTCCTCAAGGCCTGCCGCAGGCTCCCGCCCACGCGGCACCCCCATACTAATAATGACTTTCCTGCCGTCACCCTGGAACCAAGCCAAAGAGCCAGGGAGCCGGCCCACCACCCCCAGCCCTCTCACGCTGTGATCTGGGTCTCCATGAAGATCAGGATGAGGACCAGGAGGGCAGGGACAGCAGCTGCCACCATCATCCAGGGCGGGAAAGGACGGGCACTGCCCAGGGGTGGGATGAACCATGTGCGCTTATCGGGAGAGGTCACTGAGAGCCCCGTGGGCACTGTCAGCTTCTGCAGGCAGGAAGGAAAACTGGGCTCAGGGACACAGCCTCCCCACACTAGGGAGCCCCTGCAGCAGCTGCTCCCACCATGCTGTGTCCCCAGGACCAGGACTTTGAGGAATTTGGGTGTGAACAGGTTTGGGGGAAATTAGCTTTGCATCCTCCAAAAGTTCACTGTCCCTACAAGGGTCTGATAGAGGGCAGGGAAATAAGCGCCTTCCCCCTGAGCCCCTGAGCCCCTGAGCTTCAGGGGACCTGCTGTGGGGAGACCTGTCACTCTGGCCCCAGCCCCACACCTGCTCCTCCTGGATTCTTCACTCAGGATCACAGGTGGCTCAGACTCCCTGGGGAGCTCTCAGCTGGGAACCCCAGCCACCCCCCCAGCGTGGCCACTCTACTAAGGAGAGCTGGGTTCCTGCCCTGATCTTGACCTCATGGGCTCCTGCTCCTGGCCCTGGGAGAAGAACCCGCGGGGTGCGGGCTTGGCTCACTCACCTGTGTGTAGGTGTCTGTGATGGAGTAATCCACCAGGACCATCACCAGGATGGAGATGGGGATGCCAAAATCCCCGATGATGCGGCGAGCCTTGAGTGCGCCCAGTCAGGGCAAGGAGGCGAGGTCAGCAGACTCACAGGGCACCTGCCACCCCCAACCCTTCCTGGACCCAAGCTGGAGCCAGAAGTCCCTCCACCAGCCTCTCGAACCTCCTCCCCACTCCCCCCACCCCCCACCCCCGCTACCAGTGCAGCCCGGGATGGCGTTCTTGTCTTAATTAGACTCTGAGCAAACAGCGAGAAGACCCCAGAAGGAGGCTTCTCTCAGGGTGGGGGCTGCCCGGATGTGGTTCTGGCCCACGGGCTGCCGGGGAGGAGGGGAGCAGCCTCTCTGTGGAGCAGAGCCTGGCAGTGACAGCAGGACTCGGGTCTCACGGGGGCGCTACACCCAGAGCCACGCACCTTGCCACCCAGGAAGCGGCTGTTCCTGAACTTGCGCAGGAAGAAGGCGATGAAGAAGGTCCCGAGCATGAGGATCAGGGACAGCAGAGCCGTATTGGGCTGGTTCCTCGGGCCCCGAGGTCCCTCGGTGGGGGGCAGGGCACTGCCATTCAGCTCCAGACCAGCCTCCAACACTCCCTCCGGGGCCCCCGCTGGGGGGTAGAAGGGCAGCAGTGGGTGCTCTGTGAACACCTGTGTGTGGATAACAAGGACACCTTATCACTCGCCTGGGCAAGTGACCTGATTACATCATCGTCATCGGTGTATCCATGAGGGAGAGAGAGGGTGGGCCTCACACACCTGAACAGACAACAGTGACACACAGATACCCAGCAACACCACATACACACACAGCCCTCTGCAAAAGGTGACCCAAGGACCCCCAAAACCAACTCTGACCCCGCACTGACAGCACCCCCGACTCCATCACATACCTGTGCAGGTGTGTCCTCATCTCCACACCGCCACCCAGGCGCCTGGGGCCTTGGCCTGGCACCCTCTGGGCCTTGACCCCTTCCCTTCAGCTCGGACCTGGCCCGGGCTGTCCCCGGCCCCCAACACCCACACCCGGCAGTGCCCGCTCCTTGTCCCCTCCACCCCGACGTTCCACACCTCCCCTTCCCAGCCCCCATCCTGCCCACCCCAAGACCCTCTGGACCTCCACCTTGTAGAGTTTGTGGAAGGTCTCGTAGATGAAAATGAGTGAGATGAGGAAGGCGAAGATCTCCTGGGTGAAAGGCGAGATGTAGCGGACCAGGAAGCTGCCTTCAGCGGCCACCAGGGCAAGGACAAAGACCACCAGCCAGAGGCCAACCCACACCCGGCCAGTGAGGTACTCCAGGTCCTGGGCTCGGCAGAACTGGAGGCGGGGAGGGGCTGGTTACCCACAGGCGGTCTGCCCTGGGGTCCGTGCCCTGTGGGATGGGCAGCGGTGAACTCCGATGGGGAGGTGGTGGGGGAGACTGCAGGGACCCATCCCCTGGGCAAGGAAGAGCACAGGGCAGGAGGGCTGGGCAGGGCAGGGCTTCACCTTGAAGAAGGCTTCCTCGAAGACAAGCAGTGGCCCAGAGAAGCCGACCACAAGCAGTGGCTGGGCCCCCAGCAGAGAGAAGAGGACGCCAAGCACAGCCGTGGACACAATCAGCTCGGACACACCCATCAGCCCCTCGGTCTTCTCTCCTGGGGCGGGCAAGCCAGCAGGATGGCTCTGGCCTAGCTCTTTCTACCTGCCCCCTTTCTCATCCTGGGGCCCCCAGTGAAAGCAGAGCAGCCCCCCAGAGCAAGATGGGCCCCCTCCCCACCCTACTCCTCCCAGCCCCTCCCCACTAGCCCCCAAGGCGATCACAGGGTCCCCACCCCTTGCACCTCTCCCACCCCCTCTCACTTGTAGCCCCCCAAAAGTGCTCCTGGGATCTCCTGACCTAGCAGCTCCCTGAGTGTTCGCACCTTTCCTAGCCCCTCTAACCACTGGCCCCCTGAGCTGATCACTGGGACACCCTCACCCAGAAACTCTGCAGGTGACACTGGGCCCCCAGAGTGATCACAGGAGCCCCTCAACTCCCCAAGCCCTTGCACCTCACCTAGCAGCCCCCCAAAGGTGATGGCAGGGCTGAGGGCCGCAAAGTAGATGAACAGTACAGCGGCCACGCACTGGGAGTGCAGGGCGTCCCGCAGGTCACTGGGGTAGTGCGGGTACCGTCGCCTCACGTCCCGCACAAGCCCCCCAAAAACCGAGCCCGTCCGCAGCAAGGGGTCATCTTCAGGGGTCGCCTCTGAGCCCCCCAAGTCCAAAGACAGTTCTGGGGGAACAAGAGGCTGCTGGAACACCACCCACCCTCCTTCATGGAAGCCCCAGGCTCAGCCCCCTACAGCCTGGGAAACGGAGCAGAGACCCAGGATCAGGGATGTAACAATGCAAAAAGGACTTGGGGAGTCAGGACGGGGCAAAGGTCACAGTCTTAGGGCCCTGGGATGGATGAGTGTGTGTGTGTTGGGGGGGCTTGGCCCCAAAGGGTCTGACCTTTCCCAGGAGCCGCGTAGCCGCCCTGGGTGGTCATCTCAACTTTGGTCTGTTCGCGCTCTCGCCGCTTCCTCAGCAGCTCACGCTGGAAGGCGGCCACGGAGCGCAGCAGGTCACGGCCCTCCACCTCGGACGGGGGAATCACAATGCTGCCGTCCAGGAACTCGCTGATGGCACTCAGGAGGTCCTGCCGGTCATCGGCCTGGTAGGCAGCCTCATGAAACAGCTGGGAGTAACAAAGGGCCATGACTCTCAGGGATGGACGGAGGGAGCCTCTGGAAGGAGGGCTTCAGGGAGGAGGTGTCAGTTTACAGAGCTAGACACAGGCTGGACGTTCAGCCATATACACCGGTGCAGCCCAGCAGCAGTACAGGTGGTCGAAATACGGACATATCCCTGCAGGCCCACAAGCAGCCACTGCCCTGAACCCCAGGATGCCCTCCATGCCCCAGAAGACTCCAGACCTTTCCACATGCAGAAACTAAAGGGGTAACACCTGGCATAACAGGCACCTCCAGAACCTTCTGACTGGACAGTGCCCACACCTATAGGCTGATAAATCGTTTCAACATTGCCCCTGGCTAGATGACCCTCCTGTCCAATCCCAAGAGAAGTCACAGCAAAGACCAGCATATCCAGCCTTCCCGTTCAAGTCTTATGTCACATCCAAAGCTCTGGGGTCTGGGCTTCTTCTCCCGCTGTGTCACAGCCCCTCCCACAGCCCCAGCCCAGGGCTCCCTCTTCTCCCCTGGGCCAACAGCTCCCCCACCACCACCCCCCAGGGCATGGCCTCTACCCAGAGGAGACCCCTAGCACCCGTGCCTCCATGAGCACCACCGCAGGCAATGAGAAGGAACAAGCAGGGCCCAGGGGAACAGGCCTAGAGAGCCCAGCCCAAGCCCAACCTTGTCAGACATGAGGGTGGCAATGGAGCGGCCAAGCTCGTGATAGTCAGTGCTGGTGTGGCTGGGCCCCAGCATCACGAAGAGGAAGCGGACGGGCACAGGAACCTCAAGCACAGACTCCAAGAGCACAGCCTCACTCAGTCGCACGAAGGCTGCCGCTGGCTGCTCCAAGAAAGGCACACAGCCTGTGGGAAGAGCAAGACACAGGGGACTGGGCACAGGGGAGCAGTGAAGGCAGGCCCTGGAGGACCCCGGGGACATCTGGGGCTGGCATGTACAGTTCAGCAGCTTGTGCACTGCACAAGGAAATCCCTACCTAAAGGGACCTATTTATGTATGTGTTACAATTTACAACAGATGGAAATGAAGGGTATGAAAGAAGGGTTTCTTTTTTCTAGTTCTCGCAATGGTGCTCTATGGACTAGCATCAGTCCAAGACAGCAGAAATCTGGACAGGAAGTGGGCGGGAGACTGGGAAAGAAAGGGCTGGGGATACGACAGGTTGTGAGGGAGCGCAGGGCCAGGGGGGCCTGGCTGGAGATGGAAGAGGCAGCCTCCAGGCCAGAGCTCCAGACGAGCAGGCCACTGGCAGAGGCACATACTCCGCAGACCCTGCCCCAGCGCCCAACCCTCCTCACCCACAAGGACAACGGTGGCCTCGGCATCTTCAGGGATCTTCTCCAGCAGCTTCAGGCTTTTCCCCCGGTGACCATCTCCCCCAGGCATGTGCAGGGGCTTCTGAGGACGCAGAACTGGAATAGGGCTGGGACCCAGACTGGAGGCCGTGGCAGGCCCTCCCACCCCTGCTCCAGACCTGGACTGGGCCCTGCTTTCCCCTCCCCAGCTTGGTCAGGCTGTTGATATTGCAGTCCCACACCGGGAGGGACCAGCTCTAGGTCTGGACCCCTCCTCTACACCCCCCCCACTACCACCTCAGCCTCATCCTGGTGTTTAGATGCCCCCCATGGGCCTGCCCCGCCATGGCATTCACACCTCCCGTGTCTCCTATGGGGCCCCCACGTGCCTAGCACGTGCCAGGCATGCAACCTTCCAGACCCACTGAATGAAGTCATCGAGGACCTTGATTAAAACCAGATACCCGCTCAGTCCCCCGACTCAAGTCAGCAAGGCCACTGACCTCCTTGGCATCGGGGTCATGGGGCCAGAGTGGGGCTGGCTCCCCCAGGTCGTCAGCCATGGTAGGCACCACACCGTCAGGCCCGTGGCTGGGGGCTGGGTGATGATTCCCCAGGACTGAGTTCACACTGGAGCTCGATGGGTTTCGGGGGAAGAAGCTATTGTCCTTGTCATCGTTGGGATGACTAGAGAGGGGAAGAGCAGGGCAAGGTGGGTTAGGAGGAGAGGCCCATGGTAGATGGAGGTCATGAGGAGGTGACAACGGAGGGTCAAGGCCTCTATCCCTTCTGCCTCAATGTAAGAAAGAACTTTCTAATGATCGGAGCTGTTGAAGATGGAAGAGAAATGAGCTCTCTGCCTATTCAAGCAGAGAATGGGAGGCACTGGGAAGAGGCTGTACTCCTGGAAGGGGAGCTGAACCAGGCAGGCCCCTCCTGGGTTCCCCCACCCCACTGGCACCTGTGTTTCAGTAGCAGGGTACGCAGGACGCTGGCCCTGTCCTCCGGCCGGATCTGGTCGGACACGATCATGGTCTCCACCACGAGGTGAGCGATGCCTGGCAGAGTGGTCTGCTCCAGATCCAGGAGGGCAGCTCCTAGGGTCACAGTCGGGGGGGGGCACAGTCCTCCATGCTGCCCTGCCCCCCAGGGCCAGGCAAACATGCCGGGTGAGCAAAGCGCCCCAATGCACCAGGCAGATACACAGCTCCACACTGCCAAAGGCCAGCCAGGGAGAGAGGGGTGAAGACAGAGCAGAGAGAGGGCACAGCCCCAACTCGCCAAGGAAGGGGAAGTCATTTTTTCATTTACTACATGTGTGCTGAGCACCGACATGCACCAGGGACAGTACTAGGTGCCAGTGCACAGCCCTGCTCTTCAGAGCTTATGGGCCACTTAGGCAACAGCCCCTGGCTGGCGGCTGGATCTAGAATAGTCCCCGGGAGCTGAGCAGCCTGCCGCAGGCTGAGCTCTGCAGCCCTGAAGGTGTGCGGCCCAGGCCAGGCCTGAGGGCCCTACCGTGGGCGATGGTCCTCCTGAGCTCAAGAAGGCTGCGGAAGGACAGCGAGGCCACGTGGGGCTTCCCCCAGCGCTCGGTCTCCTCCTCCACGTCCTCCTCAAACTTGATCCAGCGGGCAGTCTCCCGCCAGTGGGGCTCCTGGCTGCGGTCCAGCATCAGCTCGTTCAGCTCCACAAACACCTGCGGTGGGTGCCAAGGGTGAGGGCCTGGGGGGCGCCGGGTGGGACAGGCGGGCATGGGGGACATCGCAACAGGGCCACGCTGGGAAGAAGGGAGAAGGGGGCTCCGGGCCAAGGGGTGTGAGGAAGCCACAGGCCCACCCCTCAGCGTCCTGGACCTCGTGAGGCCTCCGGTCCAGCTTCTTCTTCTTCTTTTTCCTGCGCAGGATGGGGGCCAGGCCACTGGGGCTGCTCCTCCCGCCCTGCGTCCGGGACGGCTTCTTCACCAAGTGCCGGCGCACTCCAGGGTTGTCCTCCAGCCGGTGACCTGCGGAGAAGGTGGGCTTGGCCCCAGAGGTCCGGCTGGGGCCTCAGAACCATGGCCCAGCCTCTCCAGCCCCCTGCTCTGCCCAACCTGTCCAACTGCTGATGGCCACAGTCACTGGGGGGCCATGCCAACAGCACTGCATAATCCAACACGGCCATTTCATTGACAAGAAGGGTAAATGAAGCTCAAAAGGTGGACCAGCCCAAAGTCACACAGGGGACCACTGGCCAAGATGCAATAAAAAGGAAGAGCCCAACTCAGTCCACAGCCCCAGCTAGACCCTCTAGCATCTGCTATGGCCACTGCCCCTGCTCTGGGGCCCATGACTGACACCAAGTCCCCAGGTACTTAACCCCCAACACTTTCCCTGTGCCCCTCTTGGCACCCATGTCCCCATCCCGTGGGTACACAGCCCAGCAGATTCGGGCAGGGCTTCCTCCCTTGCTCCCGCTGCCCCTCCCCAGGCCAGCAGCTGGGGAAAGGCCGACCTCCGGTTACTCACAAGCTGCTGCCTCTGCTGCGGGGCTCAGCCGGCCCCTGATGGGCTCCCACAGGCCCCAATCCTCAAAGTCCAGCACAAACATCTCCAAGTCCTCTGAGGCCAGCGAGTCTCGAGGGCTGGGGGCTAGATCCCTCCCGGGGCCCTGGCCCTCTGCCTCCCCAGGCCCAGGGCTCAGTGCCCCATTGGGCTCTGTGACCTCCTCCAGCGGACTCATTCCCGCAATTGCCAAGGCCTCAGCCCCTGCTCCCTCCCCACACCCTGGCTCCCCTGCCAGGTGGGAGCCTGGACAGGGGTGGTCTCTGTCCAACCGGAGCTGGAGGTGGCTAGAGGTGGCAGGCCTCCCAACCCTGACTCCCTAGTCCCCAAGCCTGCTCCCTGCTGCTTCCAGCCCCAACCCTGGGCCTGTAAACACACCCTCCCCCGACACCCCCATCCTGCTGCTGCTGCTGCCATCGGATTGTTCCTGTCCCTGTCCTCAGGCCCTGGCAACTTTCCATGACGTACTGAGCTCAAAGCCATCCCCTCCCCCCACCCCGCCCACACACTGTGGCTCTGAGAAGGAGGAGGGCACATCAGTGATGCCCCTGGCCTGGGCACAGAGCCCCGTGAGTGATGACAGGTGGCATAGAAACCAGGGCACTGATAAGATGGAAGGAATGTGCCGAGATCGCAGCCAGGCCTGGCCAAGGGTGGGTGGGATAGGAGTGAGGGGCCCTGACATGGAGAGAAGCCAGGCCTAGAGGAGGGGCTCAGACTCAGGGGCTGGTTTGGGGGTACTAAAGAGCCAGGGGACAAGAAGAGTTTGCCCGAGAAGAGGGGCCTTCAGAGAGGGATATGATGATGTGGGAAGTGGAGCTGCCTGGTTCTGGGGGTGACTCAGAGGACAGAATCAGGACCCTAGGGTAGAGGTCAGAAAGGGAAATCTCAGCTCTGGCAATCAGAGAGGTGGCTTGGTAAGCTAGTGAGTTCCCTGTCACTGGCCACATTCCAGCAGACAGGGATACTGCAGAGGGAACTCAGCCCTGGGTGGGGGAGAGCTCAGAGTGGGCCACAGGGGCTGCCTCACTCACTCTTCATGTCGTCCAGGTCCGCAGAGCCCAGCATCCGGGCCTCCGCCTCATCAGTGGGCACCTGCTGCTCCGGACCACCGGGGTTGCCCAGGGCACTGCCTGGGCACAGTCGCTCCCGCAGGTCATAACTGGCCGATGGGCTCCAGGGCCGGCTCTTCTCCCCAGCCACTCGGGAGACCTGGGCCCGGGGGCTGGGGGAGCTGGGGAGGCAAAACAGCAGCCTTGGACTTGACAGGCCCAGGTTAGTGGGTTCCCTTACCTTCCCCCAGCCCGGGGCGGGCCTGAAGTGAACCCCTAAGCAAGAGACACAGGCCCCTCCCGGGCAGGAAAGGAAGCTCACCTGGGCCGTCCCTCCCCACCCTGTCCCACTGGTCCCTCCCTCTGGCCTTCTCCTCTTCCTCCTCTTCACTGTGCCGGTCCCTCCTGGAGAACTCCTAACTTCACTCTGCGCTTTCTCCCCTCGCTTTTTCTCCCCTCGTTCTCTCCTCCTTGTAAATCATGTGGACCGGAAGCCCCCCCAACCCCGCCCTCTTCTCTCTGGTCAGAGCTGGGGACACTCCTCAGGGTTGGGATCGAGGTGACTGCCGGGAGCCTTGAGCCGCACGGCTATGGGCTGGGCTGGGCCCTGCAGAATGGGTGCTGGGGCCGGTACCTGACCGAGTGCTGGGGGCTCTTGTCAGAGCGTGGGCCCACCGAGGGCAGGGGCTTGGTGAAGGCAGCCCTCCCTGCAAGGCCTGGACTGTCATCTTCGTCACTTCCAATGGAGAACTGCAGGCAAACAGAACTGCCCTGGACCCCTGCCCCGACCTACCACTCAGCCCTTAACCCCCACCCAGCCTCACCCAGGCCCCCTACCACGTCCTCCTCCCTCCCCTCTGCACGTCCAAGGTGCAGAGCCCCCTACCGTTGCTTTCTGTGGGGACCCCGAGGGTGGAGGCTCCACAGGTTCTGCCTCAGATTCCCCTTCCTCTTCCTCCTCTTCCTCCTCCTCCTCATCCGCTCCAGCTCCCCCCTCCTCTTGGATAGGAGGGGTCCCTTCGGAGGGCGGGGCAGAGGTTTTCTCCTTCCTCTTCCTCCTGGTATGCCGGGCAGAGGTGGGGGGCAGCCGCCGCAGCTTGTGGGGTGGAGGCAGGCGCGCCGAGAGCGGGTGGTGGGTGTGGTGGGATGTGTGCCGGTGAACTGAGGGCGCAGGAGAGCCGGTTGGGGCCCCCACAGCAGAAGGGGTCCCCTCCCTGCCCGAGGGACACACACCTTATTCTAGCTCAAGGCCTCAAATGAGGGCACCCTAGGCCTTCCTCCAGGGCCAGCCCCCCCCCAACACCTGTGTCCACACGCCTGTCATTGGTGAGGCTGGGCAGAGTGGGGGGAGAAGTGATGGGGGGAAGGTCATGAGAGGGTCTGGGGGGACGACGTGACACAGCAGGGAAGGGAAAGGCAGAGTTGGAGGAGCTGAGGGGAGCCAAGGTGGCAGAGAAGAGAGAGTGAGCAGGGACAAGGGTGAAGATGAAGGTCACCAAGGGCGGGCCCAGGCCCATGTCCCTAGATCCCCCTGGTCTGGGGCCCAGCTCCCCTGACAGGCGGACAGGCGATGGGTGAGGGAGGCAGGATGACTTAACACGGCATGGTGGCCCAGCAGAGTCCAGCACAGTGTCCAGCCCGGGATGGCACTGGGTGACCAAGCTGGAGGTGAGCGCAGTGATGGTGGCGATGAAAGTGATGGTAGTGAAGGCGGCCACACTAGGGGTCCCCAGGCTACCCACACTCAAAGTCCCGCTCGCTGTAGCTGCGGCTGGGCTTCTCAGGGTCCCAGGCCGGGGGCTTGCTGATGAGGTCCCCAAACCTGCTCACAGCCAAGGTCTTGCCCAAGTCATCGTCCTCCTCCTCCACGTCTGGACCCAGAGGGGGCTCCTCCAAGGGCACCCGGACCTGCAGGCCAATACAGCCTCTCTTAAGGACCCCCGAGCACCCCACACCCGTTCCAACTCCAAGCCCTAGCTGGGGATGGGGACCCAGCAGTCTCCATCATCATCCAGCCCCTTCCTCTGTGCCCACCCCCCAGCCTGGGTCAGCATCCCAGAAACCACCCTGTCTAGGCCCCAGGGCTGGGCAAGGTGAGGGGGAGCCACAGATCTGAAAAATACCAACAGAGACCCCCTCTTTTTCCATGCCCTCCAGCCAAGCTCCATCCCCAGATATTGGGGCGTCCCAGGGTCGGCCAGAGGTCGCCTCTCCCTCCTAAGGGTCTCTCCCCATCCTCTTCCCCCAGATCCTCCACCCCCGCACGCATCAGTCACCTGGGGAAGGGGGGAGGCGCCCCCGGGCGGCGGGATCACTCCGTTGGCCATGGCCGGGGAGGCGGCTTGGGAGGCTCTTGCTCACCAAGGGCCCCGAGCGCCGGGTGAGAAGCAGGGGCCGCTGCGGAGGCCTAGCGGGGAGCCCTGGAGGGTGGGGGGAGTGCGGGGTCAGGATCCTCGCACTGGCGCCCCCCGCCCCGGAGCCGATCCCCGCGCCCGGCCCGAGCGCCCTCCGAGGCCCAGCCACGCCCGCCCGGGGCAGCCCGGGGCCCACGCCCTGCCTGGTGCGCCGCGCCCCGCCCCGCGGTACCTCGGGGCTCCCGAGCCTGCAGGGACCGGGCGGGCTGCCGCGCCCCATGTCCCTCCCCGCTCGCTCCGTAGCGCGGCCACCGGGCTGCCGTCCGCCCCTCGCCGCGCAGAGCCGGGCCGGCCGGGCAGACGCAGGCGCTGGAGCCCGCAGCCCGCGGCTCCACCTCCTCGCTCCGCACCTCCGCCGCCGCCGCCGCGGGGCCGCACAATGGGAGCGGGCGGGCCGTGACTCACCCCGCCCCGGCCGGCGCGGCCCCCAAGCGCGGGCCCCACAGCACCCCACCTGCCCACACGCCCCTTCTCCAGGCGCCCCACGCATTGCTGGGGGCGGGTGCACGGCCCTAAGTTCCCACAATCCCCCAAATTCACTCACTCTCCCACCTTGCTCTCAGCCTCCCCTCCACTCAAGAGCCGTGGAGGCGACCCCCTCCGCAGACGCGAGCCCCTCCGGCCTTGGGAAGGGAGCTCACAGACACGTGGAAGCACCCGCCACCTCCCCCTTCAGTTCCAATACAGCCTGTTCGCCTCAGAGGCCTGGCTTCTGCTGCCCGGCACCACCCAACATTTGACCTTGGCACATTACCTCCACTCCCTGGGCCTTAGTTTCCCCATCTGTAGCCAGAGGGGCCTGCAATAGTGGTGTTTCAAAGTTCATCCAACTCTAAGATTCTGTGGCTCAGTTTCCACATTTCCTCCCCCTTCTCCCCCCACCACCTAAGGTCACATTTCATTTTCCAAGGGCAAAGGTCTTTGAGAGGAGCCAGTGGACCCCAATCAGGCCCTGCCCTGGTATCACTGAAACTGGGCACCTAGCACAACGGCATGCCCATAACAGCCCCTCAACACCCATCTGTTGAAGCCACACCCCTGAATCCTCAGCGCAAACCTAAGAGGCTGAAGACTGAAGATGGAGCCCATGGGCAGAAGGTGGAATGGCCAGGAGGGGTGGCCAACGCTGGGGAGTGGAGAGGAGGGAAGGAGGGACAGGGCCATGTTCTTGGGTACTTTACCCTCTCTGACCTCTGCTCTCAACTGGATGTCAGCTCAAGCCAAGGAAAGATGTCCTACATGCAGAGCCTTGCTAGGAGGGGCTGGAGGAGGGAGCTAGGATCTGGGGACGTGCACTCTGCTTTGTGCTCCCAGCCTGTGCTAGGGGGGCTTCTCTGCGCCCACTCTGCCTCATCTCAGGCATAGTAATGGGGGCGGCTATTATCATGGAGATTCAGGGAGGCCCTTTAACCTACCATGGGCACAGCAGGGAAGTAGGGGAAGTAGACCGCTGACAGATCTGGGCATCATCATGGGTGGATGGAAGGTGACTGTGTCAGCCACAGCCATGGAACCGCTCCAAGCCTGTTTCACCAAAAGGGATGTGCTGTCCTCCCAGTCTCACAGGGCGAGTCCCAGTGTGGGAGTCAGCTGTGCATAGACGGAGCATGTAACGTGTGCCCCAGCACTCAGAATGTGAGACCCATCTGTTAGGGGTTGAATTGCGTCCCCCCAAATTCCTATGTTCAAATCCTAACCACCACCCCCCACACACACCTCAGAGTGTGCCCTTATTTGGCAAGAACATCCTTGCAGATGTTAAGATAAGGCCACACTGGGGAAGGGTGGACTCCTTATCCAGTACGACTGGTGTTCTTATAAAAACACAGAGGCACACACTCCGGGAGGACACCTTGTGAAGACGAGTCATGCTGCCACAAGCCAAGGAGCTACCAGAAACTGGGAGAGAGGCCTGGAACAAATCCCTCCCTAGTGTCTTCAAAGACAGCTGGGCCCTACGCACAGCTTTATGTCAGATTTCCAGAGCTTCCAGAACTATGACACACTAAATTTGTCATTTAAGCCACTCAGTTTGTGGTCCTGTGTTGCAGCAGCCCTGGCAAATACACACCATCCCAATCCTGAGCCTGATAACTTGGTCCCAAGTCTCTACCTTGAGTGTCTTTTGGTGGATGCTTTGCTTCCTTACAGATACACAAGCGCCTTGGAGCCTCTCCCAGTCGGGAGCACTGCAGGAGGGCTCTCTGGTCTTCAGTCTACTCTCCACATGGTCCCAGCCCCTCTCTTCTAGCCTGTACAGTCAGACAGCAGCTACTTTAATATGGAGACAGCCCAAGGAAGGTCTTGCCAACCAGGGACCCCAATATAGTGGGCCCTATACATCCTGTACACTGAGATGCCATAAGGGTATCACAGGACTTGTCCCTCTGAGGCCCCACCCACCCCAGGGAGGACACTGAGCACAGGTCCTCATCTTCCGGGAGCCCTTGGACTCCCATCCTCTTTCAGTTGGAGGCTCCCCCACCCAGAGTCAGCAACTTTGGTCTCTACTCTCACAAGGACCTTCCTCTATCTTCCACTGCTCTGGGATGGTGGAGTAAAATCTCTCCTTGAAGGGCCTTTAGCAACCATGTCCATCTCTCCTTCTCAGGGCGGGGGAAGATGCTGACACCTACCAGTTGTTTCCTACCAGCTCGTCCTATTAGGCATAAATGCATGCTGTCACCATGCCCACTCAGACCTCCTGACAGCCTGCCTCTGGCGCACCTGTAACTGTCAGTCCCCTACAGTGTGTTCCCGATGGGGTCTTCGTTCCTGTGACAAAAGAGCACCCCTTGCACGCACAAAGGACAGCCACTCTGGTTGTGTGTCAGCTCCTAGCTCAGAGCCTGTAGACTTTCAAATGGTGACAGGAAAGGTGACAGCAAAGGCAGAAGCCAGCGACAGGCCAGCTTGAAGCAGCAGCCACCCCTCATGCCCTTCCCCACAGTCCACTCTGACTGGAACTTCCCTGCCCTGCACGCCCATGCCCCAGGATGTCTGGCACATGCAGCATTGCCACAGCCTGTCCCCCATGTCCAAGGCAGCAGGAGCCATCTGCTATGCCACCAGATTTGGAGACACAAGCACACAAGCCAGGAGACCTCTGGGGTGGATTCCTCTCAAAGTCGTTCCCTGGAATCACTGTCTAGGGGTCCAACATGTTGGGAACTAGACCGGTATAGCAGGTATGTGTCATCTGTGGCTACCCCAATCTTTGAAAACCCACTTTTACATTTTGTTCATTTCCCACATTGTAAATCCTCTCTTGCCAAGGTAGAAGCCAGAAAACACATTCCCAGACTCCCTTGCAGCCAGGGCACAGCCACTGACTTGGGTTCCACCAGTCAGACTCGTCTGCAAAAGACCTGAATTCAGAAGTGAGCTCTGTGCACAGGAGACTTGAACTTCTGTGAGCAGGGGAGGGTGGGCAGAACCAAGTGGCTCTTTGAGGGGGCAGCAGTGGCAGAGATTTTGGTGTCACTGATAGTAGTGTTTCTGCTGGAGAAGCTCTCATGTTGTGCCTGGTCATTATTCCCAGCTCTCTGTTCCTCCCCAAAATACTACCTCATATTCACTATGTTCTTCTTTCCAGCTTAAAGTAGCTGCTGTTTGCAACGAGGTATCCTAACTGATAGAATCAGGGAGATAGGCTCTGAGTCCGGGTCATGGGTTGAGTAGGCTCCAGACGTTAGTGGTGCCAACCTCAGGGAGCTGGCAGAGAGGATGTGTTAACAGGCCTGGGTAGCCCCTGCCTCTCTTATGATTACTTTGTCATTTCTCATCATCTACATCTTTTACTCTTAAGGATGACAATGGTGATAACTTCATTACCTTAAATTTAGGGAGTGCCTTCCAGCTTACAAGCCACTTTGACATTCCTATTCTCATCGTTTCCTCACAACAACCCTCTGAGGTAGACCATCTCAATCCCAGTTGACAGGTGGGAAAATGAAGGCTCAGAAAGCGTAAGCGGCTTGCCCAAGGTCCAAAGCTCCGAGGCAGCCTGGCCAAGCAGTGGCCCAAGGGCTTCCCGCATACCACAGTGTGCCGCCACCTCCCAGAGCCATGTCTGATGCCCTCTAGCAACTGTTAAAGCTTCCACACCATGTGCACAAACTGCAATATACCACTAACCTCCCAGATAGTTTTCAAGGAGACGGCATCTTTACAACTGAAGTCTATATAAGGGAGTAGTAAGCGTGAGACCTCCAGAGCCAAGCAGTCTGAGTTCACAGCCCAGCTCTGCCACTTGCTAACTGCATGACCTTGAGCAAGTTATTGACCTGCTCTGGGACTCAGATTCTCCATCTGTAAAATGGCAACAAGGTTGTTGAAAGGACGAAATGAGTTCATCCACGGAAAGCACTTAGAACAGTGACTGGCACATAGTAAGTGCTTAAATGTTAGCGAGTTTCAATACTACTAAAAATCTAAGAGAGGCCGGGCGCGGTGGCTCACGCCTGTAATCCTAGCACTCTGGGAGGCCAAGGCGGGCGGATTGTTTGAGCTCAGGAGTTCGAGACCAGCCTGAGCAAGAGCGAGACCCCATCTCTACTAAAAATAGAAAGAAATTAATCAGACAGCTAAAAAAATATATATAGGAAAAAAAAAAATCTAAGAGACACAAGTTCCAAAAAGTCCTCAAATGCACCCATGAAATGTATACACATGAAATAAGTCAAAGTTAGCTTACGCTTACAAGGTTAGTAAGTCTTACACCAAATTAAAAATGCCAAACATGTAAACTCAAAGAGGGCATGGAAATCCAGAATGGCTTTTACTCCCACCAAAGTAGATTCTAACACTCCTTGGCCAAGGGACCAATGTTTGCCTTGGCAACCCTAACTTACCAGTCTGAAGAGTTTCTGGAATATGGTAGAGTGTGGGCTCAGCTAGCTCCAGGTTGTCACTTAGATTCTTGCCAAAAGTATCTCTCTACTCTCTAGAGCACAGCACCCACTGCCATTTGCTGTTGACTGGCCTTATGTTGAGTGAGAGCTTATTTTTACGTGAGAGGTAACATGGCACTGAGAAAGAGCACAGTCTGGAGCTAGAGATGCCATATACAAAATACCAGTTCAACGCTTGGCCCAGAATAGGTGCTCAATAAACATCATTCTTATTATTTACTATTATTGTTACTCTGCAGTGTTTTATCCCATCATAATCCACATGTTGCTCAGTAAACCTGGACTCAGTCTCAGGGCAGTGCCACTGTCCCTGGCGTTTCCCTCACCCCTGCAGAATCCACCTCCCAGCTTCTACTGACTTATGTGTGGCTAGGACAGCATGTTGAAATATGAATCTGTGTCCTTTCTTGATCCTCCCCCACCCCTACCCTAGCAGGTAGCCTGCTTTGAATCCTGTTGTTTGTGCAGAATGGGTAGGACAGAATGCAGAAATAGCCTACAAGCCTTTCTGCCTTTTGTTCTTCCAGAGCCAAAGCCTTAGGAAATTAAGGGAGGTTTGTGAAGGAAGAAAGAGGAAGAGGGTTAGCAAAAGGGACACAGCATCTTGGCCAGAAGCTGGGAGCGGGTAGAGGACCCTTTGCCCTCCCCATCAGCAAAGCAGGAGGTTCTCCAAGTTGCAGAGGGCAGAGAGAGGTCAGTGAGTCCTGCCTACCCCATGGCATGGTGGCTTGAAAGAAAAGTTAGGCTGTTTTGCAAATGTTGTGAAGTAACATTTCATGCACCAAATGTGTAAACTGAGACTCACACACTCACCCTACACTCCATGCCAGTTATAGAGTGTACATTGGTGAAAATAAACTGGCATCATGCCTGCCCTTGGGCGTCTTACAGACAACAAACAAGCAAACACATAATTTATTATGAAACATGGCAAATGTCATGAAGGGAGAGCCCAGGAAAGGCCCTGCAGCAGGAAAGAAAGTTCTGCCCAGATATTTGCATGATCTGGTTGGTGTTTCTCTGGAAGGATGTGGTATCCCTGGAGGTTGGTGCCACAAAGGGACAGATGTAAAGGGACTAGAGGGTGAACCAGGGTGGGTGTTCTAGAAGGCCTAAGAGGCAATACGGTTTAGGAGGAAGAGCACAAGTTCTGCAGACAGGGGGCCTGAGTTTGACACCTGGCATCCCCTCGGTGAGAATCCCTGTACTTAACCTGAGCCTCAGCTTCCTCACCTGTCAAATGGCGATCGTGCTTTTCCTTTAGGGAGGCCAGAGTGAGTGAGAGAATGTGGATGAAATGATTAGAGAAAGATCGGCATGAAGCAGAACCAGCCATTATTACAGCCCTTCAAGACCGGCTCCAAGCGCCCTTCCCCACCCCCTCCCTGGCCTGGAAGCTCCCTGAAAGCAGGCATTTGTCTGACTCATCCTCGTGTCCCTGTGCCCACCTTCTCACAGAGAGCCAGGTACATTTCAAGAGCTCAGTAAATGTCTGTGGCAGTGAAGGCAAGTGCACAAGTAATTATAGTAACTAATAAACTGAAGAATGTTTCTGTGCAGGACGGAGAAGTCCGAGTCCAAAACTATCTAATGACAAAGGACGGGCCCAAAAAAAACATGCCACGGCTGGCTCCTATCCCCAGAAGTATGTGAGGTTCCCTCCAAAGCGCACTGGGGAGGTGTCCACACGTGACACATCGGCAGTACAATGCAGGCTTTCCGTCTCTGATTACAAAGAGCATGCCCAGCAGCAAAGCGGCCTGCAACAGCTGACAGGCAGGGTTCTAAAGCAGCACGGACTTAGCGCTCTCTGGCTCACATAGCACTTCCACATGCATGATGCCACCTAATCCTGTGACCTGGATGAGTTATTGATTAGTCCCATGCCCACACCATAGATGAGGGAACGAGGAGAAGCTGTTTGCCTGCGGTGAAACAGTGAGCAACAAAACTAAGGCACAAACCTGGTTCTTTCGGATCGAAATCCACTGTGCCTTTCCTATACCGCAGCCACACCACACCGGCCCTTGCCTAGGGGACGTGAAATACGGCGCGCTCAGGGACAGGCAAAGCACCCCACACACGACCGTGGCTCCATTTCCACCCGCAGCTAAGCAATCTGGACAGGGTCTTCCCAGAAGCTACCGCAGCATCTTGACAAGGTGGAGGCAGGACGTCATCCCTCCCTGCCCATGAAATGACTCATTGGCAAAGACGGACCCTCTCCTTTCGAGACGGAGAAAGATGGTCCATGGAGCTGGCCTGCCCCCCTTCTGAAGTTCTAGGCATCAGTGTTTTCTACTGTTCAGCTCGGCTACAGACCCCCACAGGGCCTTGTGTGAATTTTTAAATATAATTCTTGAATCTATAATACATTCAGAGGGTTTTTAATGTTTCTAAATAAAAAGCAAAAAAAACAAAATCCCTCAATCCCTGTATCCTTTCTGCTTCGTTCTCACCTTCATCCTCCACCACCGCCTTGTTTATCCCCTGGGATTTATTTGTACAAATACAAGCAAACGTGAATTTATATTCTAGCCTCTCCCACTTGCTTTCTACAGTGAACGTAGCAGTGTTGTGAGGTGGTTTCGGGTGAGCGAATCCTTTCTCTCCATTGCTTTCCAGGAGCTGGGAGGCCTCTGCTCGTCCTTCACGCCCGCAAGGCCAAGGCCAGACAGAGGCCGGGTAATCAATACGCACTTGCTGGAGGGAAAAGCCAGACTGAATGGAGGAATCGATCTCTGGGAGCAGTCCAGGGTGTGTGTAAGGCAAGTACTTGACTGACACCTGTGCTGAGCATCGGTAACAAAGCAGTCACCTTCACAAACACTGCGTCTGGGCCACCAGAGTGAAAGGGCGGATGCCTCCAGGAGTAGTGATGGCCTCACCCTCAGCCACACCACTCAACCTGCAGGACACCAGCACCTCTGTCTTCTAGGCCACCAAAGAAAGCCACCTTTGCACAAAGGCTGCAGAGGACTCCGTTGTTTTATTAAAGAAAACAATGTTAAGCAGAAAGAAATGTAAGTAGCTCCTCTTTCAACTTCCCTGGCCTCACACTTCTTTGCGAATCACTCCTGCCTGCTCCTGGGGAAGTGCTTGCAAATGGGTCTGGTGGTGAAGGGTAGGAGCTTCTGGCCAGGGGCTAGGAAGGCCTTCCTCAGGACCAGCACTGGCTCCTGCTCGCAGAGGGTGCAAAATCACTGACCAGGAAGAGGGAGGGCGTCCACATTGCCAAGAAAGTGGACTAATATTTTTGGGAAGTTTTAATTTGCTTCAATTAAAAATTTAGGGCAGCTCTGAGCAGAACAGAAGTAGGTGAATTTATTTTCTGAGCTTCTGCACAGGCTTTTCTGGGCCCCCCACCCTCTGCAGGCCTGCCACCAGGGGACCTCTACCCCAGCCAGCCTCTCCCAACCGGTGGGTTCCAAGACTCATACCAGTCCTTCCCCACTCTCTCGCCAGACTGGGCCAGGGCCCTGCTAGGGAGAAATTAATCTTAGAAATCAATCTCTGTTCATGGAGTTGAGTGGCTTAAATAATTGCCCTTTTTCTGGGGAATATGTGTACATGAAAGTGTACATGCATGGAAATTTCTGGCCAGGAAAATGGGTAAGAATGCTTGACTCTAGAGAGGGGAGTTAGGGGCCAGGGACATGAGAATAACTCACCTTCTACTGTATAGCCTTAGGTACAGTATAAATTTTTTTGTGTATGTTCATTACTTTTCAAATAGATTTAAAAATAAGTTTTTTAAACAACCCCTTTTAATTTTTAAATACTTTAACCCTAAGGATTTAGAGATGTAGCTGCCTGGTCAGGCCAGGGCAAGTCTGCCCACACCCTCTCCAGGTGAAAGGCCCCAGCCCTACTGTCCCCCAAGCAGTCGGGTCACATTCTCTTCGAGGCCTTAGGCCTCGTTGCCTGATACAAAAAGGGAGCTGGATTGATTATTCTGCCTCACACAGAAATAGGAACCAAGGACTAGGGTCTCTATACACAAATATATGGGTGTCACCATTCCCACTGTACAAGAAACAGACCCCAGCTCAGGCTGGCTCAAGTGGGAGTGGGGGCCACTCCGTTGGGACCCTTCCAGTGGCGCGCACTTGGTTCAAATTGGCTGAAGCCAACGAAAGGGGAGGAGGCTTACTTTAGCTCACCTAACCTAAAACTGCAAGGGTATCCACCTTCAGGTACAACTGCACCCAGGGGCTCTAAAGACATCCCCAGGATTTGGTCCTGCTCTCTCCACCTCCCTTCTATCTTCCTCTTCCTCACAGCCCCGCTTTCAGGAATGGTCTCCCCTTGTGCCAGCAGTTCCAGGCGTATCTCCCAGCAACCCCAGGGAGGAAGCTGGCCTCTTTCTTGGTTCCTCCAGTCAAAGGCCAAGGCTGGCCTTGGTAGGCCAAACCAGGTCCCATGAGCATTCCTGAAGCAAGCGCTGTGGCTGCATAAGTGTAGACAGGCAAGGGAGTGGGGTGGACCCTCCCACACCTCCGGGCTGAGTGAGGCAGTGCTATGAGAAGAGGGCAAGAGCAGAAAGCACCAGATGCCAACGTCCTCCACAGCCCAACTCCATGCACTCTCTGCAATGGCCTGAGGGCCTTGCTACTTCCCAACTGAGATTCCAGAGGGTGAGAATCTAAGTGGCCTGGCTATTTGCACAGCAGCGATTCCAGGCCAGACCACATGACAGGTCGCTGCCAGCTTGAGGACTGGGTGCCCATGGGTCAGGAGCCTACTTGTTCCACAAGCTGGGGCCTGAGTAGGTTGGAGACCGGGTCTCATGGTACAAATGAGGCTGCTTGGAGCTGCCCATTCAGGAAGAGCTATGGGCAGGGCAGTTTCTGTTCAAAGAGGTTAGGGGAATGACAGGCCTTGAGTGACACATCTAAATACCATCCATGACATCTGGAATGGAAACAGCTTTATTAATACCTGAGAAAAAGTGCAAGAAAAACATTCCTCCTGACCACTTAGCCTATCCCCTTAGGCCAGGTCATGCAGAGGCCAGACCATTTCTCTCGCCCTTCCCTTAAGCCATGGGTCATCTGGGGCCTCCCTGGCTAGTGCCCAAAGGCTGGAAGAGTCTGCAGCCAGAATCTGGAAGCCAGACCAGAGACTAGGAGAGGGAACATCTGCAGCATGGCCCTCAAGGTCATGGCCAAGGTTGGCGTGGAAGCCTCAACGGTCAAGGTCCAGAGCCTCTTGGGTCACGGTCCGGAGTCCAATGGAAAACAACTCCTCCCAGGGCTCCCGGATCCAGGCCAGCAGGGCTGTCAGCTGCTCCCGACACACAACGCGGAGCGCCCAGAAGCTCTCCAGCCGAGACACCTGGCAGACCGAGCAGTTAGCAAGGTGAGGATCACAGGGCCACACCAGGGCACGCATAGGGAGGACTCAGGAGAGGACTCACAGTCCTTCTGGGCTCATCTTCCCTTCCCCTAGCCTGTGTCACTCCCCATTAAAGAGCCTGACTCTGAGCTTTGAAAACAGAATTCAATCAACACTTACAATGAAAGCCTCCAGCGGCCTTTCATGTTTACTACCTTGTCTCCCTAATCCTCCCTGTTGTATAGAATGGAAGTTCTGGGTTCAATTCCTGGCTTTATCACTTGTGACCTGGGCAAGTTGGTTAACATCCCCAAACCTCAGTTTCCTCATCTGTAAAAGAGCACCAATAATAGTACTTCCTCACATGGTTGTCATGAAGATCAAATAGCTAAACCACAGTGAGCACAATCCCACCAACTCAAAGCAGCCGTGCATCTCGCTAAAGACCACCCAGCTAATAAATGGCCAGGCCCCAAGTCCAAGGTGTTTCCCCTGCCTGCAGCTGCCTCCCTCTCTACCTGCTGCTCAGCCAAACGCAGAGCCCCCCAGTTCCTCACAGTTTAATTCCGTGTTCCTTCACCATGACTGCCCACCCCTAAGTTCTTCCCTGTCCTCAATTCCCAGCATCCCCAGACCCACTTCCCACACTGCCCTCCCCTCTCTCGCCCCCCATACACACGTGTGCACACCTCGTCGTAGAAGACTAGCCGCAAGTCCTCCGGGGCCATGCGGTAGAGCAGCACTGAGCTCAGGCTGCTGAGTGGCTGCTGCTCCCGGACACACACGGAAGGGTCTGTCCTCAAGGGAAGGGCCTTCTCAGAGGCTTCGCCAGATGCTGCTGGAAGAGGGGGCTCTGCCTGGGACCCAGCAGGGTCCTCCTCTAACAGGTACAGGGTAGACAGAGTCAGCAAAAGGGACACAGGACAGGTAGAAGGGCCTGGAGGGAAAGAGGCATGGTGAGGCCCAGAGTGGAAGGCCATGGAGGGGCCCGGACTCCAGGGGCCCAGCGCCCAGCCTCCCAGTGCTGCTTGGGAGAAGAGGCTGAACCACACTCTGAGGTAGGCCACAAAGCAGCCTGTGCCCCTGGGGCCAAGAACCTCCCTTCCCCAAACTCCAGCAATCGCTAGCCTCCAAAACCTCTGAGGCCCAAGACAAAGGGAACCACTACCCACCCCACTCAGAAACAAGGACCACCCTCGCCTCCTCTGACAGGACAGGTAGAGCAGACCCGGCGATCTGCTCCACTTCAGAGAAAGCCAGGATTCGAAAGCACAGGTTTCTGGGCAACTGAGGATCCCAGACACCTCTGGACCACACCCAGAGAGGCAGGGAACACAGAGGCTGTCGCGTACGCCCGTGAGTGAGAGGAAGCCCAGATTCCAGGACTTGACAGTGCTACGAGAGCACTGCAGAGGTGCTGGGAGCCGGGCCAGCGACCTGGGACAAGACAGGGTACAGAGACCAGGGCGTGATCTGCAGCAGAGGCCTCACCTTCAACCAGGAACACTCGAAGGTAGAAGAACCGAGGAGTCTCCAAGGATGAGTCTTTTTCCAGCAATGGCCTGGGGGGAACAGGCAGACACAGAAAGACCAGCTAGGGTGTGGGAGGTGCTTAGGTGCTTTGCGGGAGGGGAGTAGGAAGAAAGCAGTGTAGGGGTGAGGGGGGTTGGAGGAGACACTGAGGTATGGGGAGCTACAGGCATGAGGACAGGCAGCAGGCCCGGGGCCTGCCCAGCACAGGGTGGTGTCTGCAGCTCTGTAGGGACAGGGCCTGGGCACCAGCCCCCAGCCTCAACTCCTATGGACTCACCAGAGCCGGTGCTGCGGGGTCACCACCTCCTCCGTGGCACTGACACAGTTCTTCCAGGTGGGGGGCAGAGACTGCAAGACATCTGGACAGAGCCAGCAGGGACAGGGAAGCCTCAGAAGGTTCTCTCTCCTCTATCCCACCATTTTCCACCTCCCAATACCTTCCCTTTCCCCACAGTTCAAGATTTCAGAAACTTCTACAAGAGACGAGTTCCATTACCTCTCTGTCTCCACTGCTGGGCACCAGACTTGGGGGAGCTCAGCCCCCAGGGGCCCACCCCCCCTCCTGTCTTCGCCTCTCCTCTCTCACCGATGAGCTCCTCTAGGAAGGCCCGGCAACGCCTCGCGTCTCGGGGCAGCAGCATGAAGCTGCCTGCCCCAGCCGCCCACTCCAGCTTCAGGCTCTGTCCGGCCAGGCCCAGCTCTATGCCGCTCAGATCCTGCAGGGGAATGGCCAGGGTCAGCTGGAGCCAGCTAGCCAGAGGCTCACTGTGGAGAGAGGGGAGAGAGCGATGGAAAAGAGTAAGGGTGCAGTCAAAGTGACAGGGGCCCTGCCCCTGCCCTGGCCATGCCCTGGCTCACTCACCGGATCTCCCCCGTCACCTTTAACAGGTAAAGCCTGTGATCAGACACGACCACAAGGCACGGAAATTCCCCAGCGTGGCCTGCCAACACCACTGGCACCTGAGGGGAAGAGGAAGTTGGTGTGAGATCAGAAAAGAAGGCCAGAGAGGTAGTGCCAGACTGAAAGCCGAGTCACTTGAAACAGCACCCTCGGCCTGACCCTCCTCACCACCCACCTATCAGTCTGCCCACGTTCCCCAGCGCTTGACGGCCTCCCCACCCACCACCGCACTCCACCCCGCAGGCCCTGCCCCTCAGAGCCCCGGCAATCTCTCGGCTGGCTCCCCTGCCTGTCACCTTGCCCCTCCAACCCACCTCCACCCTGCCAGACCAACTGTTCTGAAGCACAAAACTGACCATCATTCCCCTGCTTCAAATCCTTCAGTGGCTCCCAGTGGCCTTCAGGACCAAGGCCGAACCCCTTGGCAGACACAGGAGGCTGCTCCTGAACTGGCCTCTGCCTGCCTCTCAGACCCTCTTGGGACGTGTGCCCTTACCCCGCACATCCTGGCTGCTCTCGTCCTGGGCAGTTCTCCCAACTGGCAACACTCTCAGGCCTCCATGCTTTTGCTGCTTCCTTTACCCACCATATCCTTTTCCTCCCTACTCCTCAACTCATCCTTCGAGACTCGGCTTAGACATCACCTCCCAGGAAGGCTCCCTTACCCACCGGGGCGGGATTAGATGCCCCTTCTAGGACCTTAGCCTGATGACGGCGCTCGCTACTGCACGACGGCTGCCATTTCCTCATACCAGACTGTAAGACTGCGGGCAAGACTGACTGCAGAGCCTTTGTGTCTAGCACACAACAGGTGCTCAACAAAGGCCTGATAACACTGTGTACTTGTAATAATGCTAGGAGGCCCCCTCGCTATGCAACACCAGGTGCTGTGCCAGCAGCCTACAGACATCAGCTCCGACTATAAGCCACCCTGTAAAGGAGGTATCATTATCTCCGTCGCAGTGGGGTGACAACTGAGACTCAAATCCACAGTCACACAGCAGGTAACTGCTGGAGTTGAAACTGGAAGCCAGATCTGGCGGCTGTGGAGTGGCCAATCTGACCTGAGGGGCTGTGAAGGAAACAAGTGGGCACCGGGTCAACTAGGGGCAGGCAGCGCCAGGGCAGCACAGACCTTGAAGCAGCACTGGAACTCCTCCTGGGCGTCACTGAACACCTCAACATCCAGGAAGAGCCGGAGCCGGTGATCCACAGAGCGGAGGCCATGGTGCTCAGGGGCTGGGAGCAACCCAGGACAGTCAGCCTGCCCCAGTGGCCCCAGGCTCCATCTGCACCTCCCCAAAACCCGCCCTGTCTTGTTTTGCCCGTACTCACGGGGACTGAGGCTCCAACTATAGTGGTCACAGGCAATCAGTGCCTGAGGTGGGATGCTTTTGGTCCTGCTGTGGTGGTCCCTGAGGCCAGCAGGGTCACAGCCAGTGCTGGCACACTGAGAGGGAGCTGGCGATTGCTCCTCCTGTTTCTGCTCCCTGTTGGGGGTTCCCCCAGACTGAGCCAGGAGAACCACATGGTCACTACCACAGTTTGGACACACAGCAGGAGATTCTGGAGGGAGAGATGGGCGCTATGAGCCTCCCCACACAGCACAACCCCCAACCATGCTCGTGATCACGATACGACCCGCCCACTCTCAGGCCTCCCCTGGGCCCACATGTCTAGCTTCATACATGACCAACGTGCCCCACACCCACTCCCGACTCCAGGCACAGCTGCTGACTGATCACTCCCCATCCCAGGGAGGGACAAGCTAACCCATGGCCCACACCTCCTCAAAATACACCCTACCTTCTAATTTCAGACCCTCTCAGATTAGGCCAAACACAGCTAGGCCCTGCTCTGGTCCCCTCCCACAGATTGGGCTGATCAAGTACTTCGGTGCTCTCCTAACGATGTCTGCAAGACCCAAATCAACAGACTGGGAAAGGCAGGGAGAACTCTGGCACCACGGGCAAGTCATCTAAGCCCCTTGAGCCCGGTTCCTCGTCTGTGAAATAGGGATGATAATGGTGTCTGTCTTACTCATCCTCAGTGTCAGGATGACTGAACGGAAGCAGTAAAGAATTTAGAACACAGATCAGCAATGAGAAGAAGAAATGCTACAGTGTTTCCACGTGCTGGGCATGTGCTAGATCCTATACAGCATAATATTTCCTCCTTACCAAAACTCTCCCTAGCCCATTTTGCAAACGAGGAAAGAAAAGACTAAATAGTTTATACACCCTGCCCAAGACCCTGCAGCTAAGGGTAACAGCAGCAGCTACCATTTACGGGGGACCTGTGCTTTGTACCAGGCACTATGCCTGGTGCCTCACTGTCACATTTAAATCTCATACAGCAGCACCCTTGAGTGAGTTCATTCTCTTCTTTGTTCAGATGAGGCAACTGAGGCACAGATAAAAGGACAAGGCAGCACACAGTAATGTTCATTAATAATGCTACCATAGAAGGGACCCCAGAGGCCACAGGATCCCAGGGACCATAGCCAGGGTCCGAGAGGGGCTGGGAACTGCTTCTGTTGCACATGTGCGGCAGGCCTGCAGCCACCTGGGCGGGTGCAGGGCAGCGAGGGGAAGGGAGTGGCGCTCCATTTTCTGAATACCATTTAAACCCCTGTCCAGCTGTGCCAAGAAGAGAAAAGTGGCTAATAAAAATCACACATTTCCACACAGCTGTTAGCAAGAATATTTCTTTCTTCTTCAATGTCTTCTTCAAAGACATTGTTTTCTGACTGGTCTACAATGGAAAAATCTTGTTTTAAAGAACAGAATACGAAGAGATGCCACGAGGCATCATTTGATATCAAGTAGCTTACAAGGCCAGTCAGGGAAGGACAAATTAAGCCAACTCCCAAAGCATCTTACTCAACAGCTAAATATGCTCAGAGGGGCAGCACCACCATGTGATACTACAGGGAGCACTCAGGTTTTATGTAGTTCCTGAAATATTAGCCAAAAAAAAAGAAAGAAACCACAAAAAGCTCTCAAGTTATAAAAAAATAATGAGTTTGTTTAAGCACAGTTGCAGAGATTGCATTTCCTGATTTTGAGAGGAAAAGAAAAAACAGGATATAGTTTCTTCTTCTTTTTTTTTTTTTGTTTTGTTTTGTTTTGTTTTCCTTTTTGTAAATGTAGTAGGCAGGCAGTTTTATTTTTCCTCCAAGCAGAACGGCCGGTCCCCACTCCCCTAGTCCTTTCTCCCCGGGGTTCCCCCTCCACACTCCCCCACTCAAAGCCGCTTTCCCTGCAGTGGGGGAGGCCTGCGGGCAGGGAGGCCGAGTGTACGGCTTGTACCTGTGTTTTGGAACAGAGGCCTCCAGCCTTCCTCACTGTCCAATCCCAGCCTGGGCTCCTCTGGCTTGAACACACAGCCACAGCGTAGACACTGGAATCTGCCCCCCAGCAGGTCCCTGGCTTTCTCAAGCTGATGCGGAGCCATGGTGGTGAACGGGGCCAACACAGCAAGCAGCTCCTGACACAGGGTGGGGCGGAGGCAGCTGTGAACAGACCGGCCCCCAGCCCTCAGGCCTGGAGCTTCTTCCTCTGGATCTCCCCGTCTCCCCCACAGCCTCCTGGGCATCCGCACTAGGCCCCGTCCCCGTCCCCGTCCCTGTCACCTGGACAGCTGTGTGCGCATCAGGCTCCAGCACCACATAGCGACGCAACTGCCGGTCAGGGCAAATGTAAGAGAAGCGCAGAACGAGGACAGGGGCCCCGGGGAGCAGTTCTGAGCCCTGTGCAGGGAGAGGGGACCAGGGGAAAAACAGCAGTGAGAGGAAGGGAGGTCAGAGGGATTAGGGTTACACTCAGAGCATGGACAAAAACAACAGCTCTGGACCCCATCAAACGCTTGTGCTGACATACAAGCTCCAGTAAGCAATCTCTACCTCAGCCAGCCTCCTGAGCCACCTGCAACCTTGCTCGGCCCCCTGAGGCTCCTTCCTCATCTCCAAGCACCAGTGACAGACTGTGGGAAACGCCAGCCCAGTGCCTGGCACACAACAGCCATGTTCTCAGAGCTGGCTCCTGGAAAAGCCCAGCACCTCTTCCGGAACCCCTCACTCACACTCACCTCGGGCACCGATTCTCTCTGAGTTCGGGTCTCGGGCTCTATCTCAGCCGCCTCCAGACTCTGGAGCTCGAGCCGTTCCAGGGTTCGAGCCGCTTGGAGCTCCACCTCAAACAAGTGGGCAGAAGTGACCCGGAGAAAGCATTCCCTGCCCTGAACACCCTCAGGCCCCTCCAGGGGACACACCAACATGGGGCGACAGAGCTCCGCTGTGGAGAGACCAAGAGAAGAGCCCTGTAGGGAAGGAAAAGCACCCAGGCTCTGTCCTCCCATGGGGCGTCCTCCATCCAAAGGGAGGCAGCCCCGCCCCCAGGTCTGGGCTGGGCCTTCCTCACTGCAGATACGCCGGCGGCACTTGGCCCCAGCTCCCCCAAGGCCACAGCGGTGCTCACCTTCCACTTCCTTCTGTTCCTGCTCCTCTTCCTCCTCCTGTTCCTCCTTTCCTCCCTCCTCTCTCTCCTGTTCCTCCAGCTCTTCCTCCTGTGGCTCCGGCTCCACCTTGACCTCCTCTGCCATCTTCTGTGGTGACTCCCCAGGGCTTCTGGCTTCCTCCTCTGGGGGCGAAGGGCTGAGTGGAGCATCTGGGCCCAGGGAGTCCGGATGAGGCGTGCTGAGGGCAGGAGTCTTGGAAGTAGCCAGAAGGGGGCTCCCAGAGGTCTCCAGGTGGTTCCTATACTGCAGCCAGTCACAGCCAAACCGCTCCCGGAAGCTGTTCATGAGCTCAAGTTCCCGATGTTGCTGTACAAACCGTCCTGGGCAGGGAACGGGGTGAAGAGCTGAGCAAGTCCACACCCCGCAGATGGTCCAGCCTCTTTCTATGGGTGCTCCCGCTGTGCAGCAATGGGGTATATATGGGGGGACCTCGGGGAGGCTACAGGCACCCCCTCGGCAGCATGTCCCAAAGTGTGTTCTATGGAAATTGGTCACATGCAATCCAGAACTGCACCTCACATGCTACTTGTGGAGATTCACAATATATGGTAGCATGTTGAAGGTCCTGAGATGGCCTGCAGGGAAGACACCTATTTAACTTTGTTTAACCTGGCGTTTCCCCAACTTATCTGGCCACAATCCTTTTATTATATGACCTTTTTTTTTTTTTCAAGATAGAGTCTTACTCTGTTGCCCAGGCTAGAGTGCCTTGGCGTCAACCCAGCTCACAGCAACCTCAAACTCCTGGGCTCAAATGATCCTCCTGCCTCAGCCTCCCAAGCAGCTGGGACTACAGGCATGCACCACCATGCCCGGCTAATTTTTACATATATATATATGTATTTTCAGTTGTCCAGCTAATTTCTTTCTATTTTTTCAGTAGAGACGGGGTCTCGCTCTTGCTCAGGCTGGTCTAGAACTCCTGAGCTCAAACAATCCGCCCGCTTTGGCCTCCCAGAGTGCTAGGATCACAGGCGTGAGCCACCGCGCCCGGCCTATATGACCTCTTGACACCCAGAGATTAATGTTCCTTGAAAAACTTTGGCAAAGGCTGCCCAGCAGCAGTTTCTTCTTCTTTCCTTGAACTAAAAGCAAAGAGAAAAGACTAACAGACCCTCTACAATGCTCCACTCCACCAAAAAATAAAATGTCTCCTACCAGACCTTCACAGTAACTTAGATTAGAGAGAACTGGACTGGGGAGAGGGATGAGTCGGGTGAGGCTGACTTACCAGCCGGGGAGGGGTGCAGCGTTCGGGGCTCCGGGTCCGTATCACTGGGTTCAGAGATGCTTGCCCGCCTCACACGGACTCGGCTCTGAGGTCAGGTAGAGGAACAAAGTTCTATGAAAGCCAGGGCCTCCTGCCCTGCCATCCATGGCCACCCACCCAACCTACCGGGAAAAACCCCAACTACAAGCAAGTTTATAAGGCCACGCTATTCCACACCAACAACCCAGAGGTCCCATAAAGACACGTAACCCCAGGCACAAGGCAGCCAAGGACACCAGTTACCTTAACCTTATGAAGCAGGGGCTGGACCATAGGGCCCCCTGAGGAAAGGCTGTCACTTATGTCAGGGCCGCCTGATGTTTCAGGAGTACTCCCCACTGGCCAGGACAGAGGCGGGGCCATGGGGCCAAGTCCCAAGGATGAAGGGGTCTGGCATGTGACAACAGGAAGAAGAAAGAGGTCGGAGCCAGAGGAATACCTATGCCCTGCCCAGGCTAGCCAGGAGGCAGGACCCCACTTTCCACTAACCAGGAAGACCCTTCTCTTGGCCACCCCTCTGACTCCCTCACCAGTGCCCTCCCTTCATGTCTTCCCCCATCCCTGGCCCAATGCCACACTGACCTGAAAATCTGTCAGCGACAAGACTTCACCATCAAGAAGGAACTGAGCAAAGAAAAAAGAGGAGGAGGGGGTTCTTGGTGGGGCTCATCCCCAGTGAATTCCAGGTATTAACAACATAATAAGCAAGGGGTCCAGGTCCTTGACCTCTCGCCAAGGCATGGCAAGAGGGTACAGGGGTGGGGTAGGACTGGGCAGGAAAAAGAAACAGAGTGGACACAGGACAATCGATCACTCACACCAGAAGCAGCATCCCTGGCACGGGGTGACAAGTACTGGGCAGTGGCTGCTCGGTGCGCAGGGTGGAACCACAAAGGGTTCCCCTCCAGGTAGAGCTGAGGGGCAGGAAAAGGAGAATGACGTGGCCCTCAGCCACCTCATTCCAGTGTGAAGAAGGCACTGACCAAATTAGCACAGGATGGGGGCACACGATGGTGGCTCCCAGGCCCTCAAAGCACCCACGTCTCACTTTGCGGAGCTCTGCCAACAGCCACAGCGGCGACAGCTCCCTGTGTCCTTCCAGCAGGTTGTATGCCACATCCAGGTGCCGCAGGTTCCTCAACTGCTCCAGGCCTAGGGTGGAGGCAAGAACAGAAGAAGGGTGAGTGCACGTGGGTGCAGGTGAGTGTGATGGTACCTATGTTGGGGGAGGGTGCGGTAGAAAGACAGACAGGAGCACCTCAGCCCTGCCCATCAGCCCTCATAAGGCATGTGGTCCCGAGGCCACCCCGAGTCTCCCACTTCCCCCATTCCTCTCCATGTCTGCCGCAACACATGCCCCTACTCACCATGCAAGCTCTGAAGCTCATTGCCTCGCAGTATCAAGACCCCTAGAGCAGCCCCTGAGGGTCCCATCCTCGGCACCAAATGCAGGTGGTTATAGGAAATGTCCAGATGGTAAAGCTCACACAAATCCTGGTGGGGGCGGGGAGGGGACAAAGATTTTCTCCTTGGCCAAACTCTAGTCAGGGTCCTCTGAGCCCTCTTCAGACCCAGGCCTCAGTCTTGGCCTGTAAAAACTGCACAGTCTCAGCACAAATGATTTTGTCCACATCCACCCCCACCACCATATTAAAAATCTTGAGCAAACATTAGCATAGTTCCCAACAGCTTAAAGCCATACCCCTAGGATGGCAACTCCAGCCCCCTTAAGTTCCTGCCTGGGAACACTCATGGTTGGTTGCCAAAGGAATTTATTGTTTCTTGCAACCAACCCCTGAACTGAAGACAGGGCCCGTCTCCCAGTCTCTGTGGGAGGACAGGGGCCTAACTTTGATAAGTGCCACTCAGTTAGCAATCTCAGAGGAGTTTCATATGGACCAACCTCCGCTTCATTTACTTTTTGTAAATTTCCATTTCCCTGACTAGGCTCAAGCCTGCACCGTTCCCCCTGCCCACTCCCTCATTCTCTCTTTACAATGTCCAGTCACCCTGCACAAAAATGGAGTTCATGCTGGAACCTCTTCCCTATTGCAATAGTTTATTACTGATTAAAATCTGTCCTTACCACTCTAACTAGTGTCTGGCTTTACCTGTGACAGCTATCTGGTACTGTGACTCAAGTAGGATCAGATTCACCGCTGGACCCTCTGGACCTCTCACCCAGGACCCCAGGAGTGCACCTTTGTTGCCTTTGTCTTCATTCCCAACTGATCAATGGGGGAGCCACTGGTGAGTCTAACTCCCAATCCAGTGCTTGGGACAAATGTCCACCGAAACACAGTGAGGGCAGATTTTGATCCTTATGACTCTAAGTATATGCTCTGAAGCTAGGTTAGAGTCCCACGCTTTGTCTGAAAGGTACTTCCTGGGTTGGAAATTCTTCTTCCTCACTCTTTGCTTCCAGCAGGGATTCACTCCCTGACTCTTGGGCTGGTCTTCTTCCTGGCTCTTTGTGCTGAGTCCTCTCTGTTCTCCCTACTTGATCCTGCTCCTTCCATGGAACTTCCTAATTGACTGAAACGCCCCTCTCAAATCCCTGCTGACTATACGTGTCACCACTATGGCACTAGCTCTGTCCACTTCCTTTCTCGTTGGCATGACTTTACTAAGGATAATCTGGAACTTCAATGGCTTCTTTGGGAAACTTAAGATCTCCCCAGACTGGGTCCTCCAAGACCACTCCACTCCTACCATCCCTGCTCCCCTTCCTTTTACCACCTTCCATCTTTCCTTCCGCTCCCTCACTCCTCTGAAAGGTCCCCTCCCCTCCTTCTCACTCCTGCCAGACCTTTCCCACCCCACTCCAGTCCCTCAACTACCTACAGTCACTCAAACTTTAGGTCCCTGCTCCCACTGGGGCTCTCAAGGGACTCAGAGACCTACAAAGCTAATTAGAAATAGGCCCATTTAACTCTTTTGTCCTTCACAGAGTTACTGCTTTACCCTGATGTCTTCCTACAAGCCACAGGCCAGAGTACCTGTCCTTAACAAAAAGGAGCTATCACAGAGACTCATGGAAAATGACCGTGCCAGGCACTCTGGGGCACAGCTTCTGATGGCATTACTTAAATAACTTTGAGATCGTACCACTGGACTGAGTCAGGACTTCCAAAATGCTGAAGAGAAAGCTGATGGATTCATAAAACTGCTAACCCAAGATTAAGCAGAACAAGAAATGAATTACATAAGACTGAATGAACTGCTGAAGGATGATTATGTTGTTTTATGGCTTTTGATTAAAATATTGCTGGTTCTTTAATGTTCTATTTCTGGACATGATATAAGGAATCCCTTTCCCTTTTCTCTGATGCTATCTATAACTCAAAACAATTTAATATATTAAACATTTATAAACAAAAATGAAACATTTATCTTTGCTCCCTGCCTGATTCCTCCAGAATTTGGAAACTCCCACTGAATGTTCTTATTTACATGGCAATATAGTTATCTCATAGGTTCAATGAGAATCTGCCCTCCTTATAACAAGACATAATTGGGAAAATTGATTATGTAACCGAGCTTAGTCTGAAACGTCATATTTTAAAATAATGCATAAAATCAGATACAGCCAGACAGTTTTAAGGAACTAAAAAAGCTGACTTTATGGAGCCAATGTTTAAAAACACTCTTTGAAAAATGGCATGCTACCTGGCGTACAGGGTTCCCAGCCTTGCATATGAGTGAGAAAAGTTACTTCCCAGCAGGCCCAGAAACCTTAGGGTATTTGGGGGAAACCTCAAGAAGAGATGAATTCACGAATCTACAGGCACCACAGAGGAAGTTTGGTGGCAAGCTCTTGGCTTGGCTTCCTAGCCTCAAGAGGCTTTTAAAAGTATTGTCTGAGATTCCTTATAAAAGGTTCCAGCAAAGCAAACTCAAAAAGGCCTATGTGGTCAATTAGCATTCTCACTGCTCTTACATAAATAAGCAGGCCAAATCTAACCTTATTTTGCAAACAAGAATAATCTCACTTTCATTTTTATTGTTTTTACTCAAAAGGGGGGTGCAGGGATGACTTTAGAGAAAAATTTTATGATTCAATGAAAAAACTATTAACACACCATTGTGGATTACCAGATTCTAGTTCTATTCATTTTCTTCGAGGTTTTATCTACCTGTAAATTGGACTAGATCCTGCTGTCTTACACATTTTGTCAGCCCTTATCAAATTCTCAGTTCTTCTAGTTTTTTTCCATATTTGGCCACAATTCTTCAAACCAGTGTTTCTAATTTTCCTCCCTCTCTTCTGACTTGGTATCATTGAGAACTAAAACCTAACTGCCCCGAAGCCAGGCATGGTGGCCTGCGTCTGTAATCCCAGCTATTTAGGAGGCTGAGACGGGAGGATGGCTAGAGGCCAAGAGTTCGAGACCAGACTGGGCAATACACTGAGCCCTTGTTTCTAAAAAAACTTAAAAAATAAAACTCG
>RJWJ010007649.1:0-56672 GCA_004363605.1 Indri indri | reverse complement strand
AAAATATATAAGTATTGGCAAGGATGTGGAGAAAAGGGAACGCTTGTACACTGGTAGTGGGAATATAAATTGCCGCAGCCATTATGGAAAACAGTATAGCAATTCCTCAAAAATTTAAAAATAGGACTACCATATGATCTAGCAATCCCACTTCTGGGTATATACTCAAAAGAATTGAAACTAGGATCTCAAAAAGATACCTGCACTTTCATGTTTATTGAAGCATTATTTACAATAGTAAAGACATACAAACAACCTAAGTGTTTATTGACAGATAAATGGATAAAGAAAATGTGGTATATACATATAATGGAATATTATTCAGTCCAAAAAAAGAAGAAAATTCTGCCATGTGCTACAACATGGATGAACTTAGAAGACATTATGCTAAACCAAGTAAGCCAGACACAGAAGAACAAATACTATATGATCCCACTTGTATCAGGAATCTCAAATAGTCAAACTCAAAGAAGCAGAGACTAGAATGGTGGTTACCAGGGCTGGGGCTAAGGGGGAATCAGAGAGGTCAAGTCGATTAAAGGTACATAGCTTCACTTATGCAAGATTAATAAATCCTAGAGATCCAATGTATAGCATAGTGCATATAGTTAACAATACGGCATCATGTATTAAAATGTTTTCAGGAAGGTAAGTCTTATGTAAGATGCTATTGTCAGAAAAAATGTGCTGGGGAGAGAAAACCTTTAGAGGTTATGGTTAAGTTTAGGGCATTGTATGTGGCGATGGTTTCATGGGTGTGTACTTAACTTCCAGCACATCAAGATGTATATACCAAATATGGTCAGCTTTTTTTTTGTATGTAAATCAAACCTCAATAAACAAAAGTTAAATACACACAAGTTTCTCTCACAGAAGTTTCTTTGTTAGGCAGACATTTCTCTCCCATTCCACTCCTATCTATCTGTCCATTACCACTGTCACTACCAACAATATTTAATTACTTTTACTGTATTTTGTGTAACCTTCCAAAATTTTCTCACGCATATAAAAACAAATATAACATGCTGTATTTCCTTTTCTGGAAGTGGACTTGAGCATCTCTTTGCTGCAATATGTTCTCAGCTTCTCACTGCCATTCTGGGGGCTTCAAATTACACAATTATGGTTTTTTACCTCCATGCAGTCTATTCTTATCTCAAGTTGTAATTTTCCCTCTTCTGACTGCCTATTCTATATCTAACATTTCCTAAATCCTACCAAGAATATAAATTCCAGACTTTTAAAAGGCTATTTCCAGACATATTTTACATAACTATTTTGTTTATTGAGAAGACATTGTTTCTGATTCCTTAGAATCTTTGAAAGACATTTTAAATTTCTGTGCCTTTAAACAAAGCTGGCGATTTGTGTTCATTTGTTCTGCCCCATTTGTTCTATTTTATCTGTTTGGAAAATTAAGGAAGGTTTTCTTAGACATTGAGTGGCTTAGGTAAAGAGAGAAAGGATAAGATTAGGTTTTGTGTATTTTGTTTTGTCAATACAGTTTCAGAAAATGGAAAGAAATAAGGAAGGAGCCAGAGCTAGAGGCAGGGTGTTCTCAGTCCCAAAGAGTTCCTTTTCCCTGTTCGTCACTAGTCTCTCAGCTCATGCTGAGACTCCCCTTCCCGTGGCATAATGCCTCTTTGAGTTCCATGGGTATTGCCTGATCCTATTTCGAGACGTCAGGATAAGTGGGAGGAAGTGTGTTCATGGGGTCCTTACTCCAAGTGGCCTTCAGTGTCTGGTAGGATGAAACTTTTCCTACAAGTGTTCTGTCATGAGCCCATCTTAGCTCTGGCACTTTGAGGTTGGTGAGATTCTGCTGAGAAAATGGCATCTTCTCATGCAGTGAATTGTAGATTGGCAGACTTTTCCCTCAACCTGCCCCATTTTCCATGAAATCTTACAGAAATTCCTCAAGAATTCTAGTATATACATGACATTCTTAAGTAGATTCTTGCACAGGTATTTTTTTCTCCATTTTTGCATTGCTTTGGCAGTTCAAAGGGGATCTGAAGGCGAGGGACAGGTAAGTGTGTGCTTTCATACCTGTCACTTAGACCCCAGAGTGACTTTTTTATTTTCGTCTACCTAGAAGTGCATTACTTAGTCGCAACATACAGGATGAACATTTAAGCTTCTGTGTTGATCTCCCACAAAAAGTCCTCTGATGGCCAGATTGCTGGAAAATTATGGGGGCTAGCTTAATGCTATAGATAATTATTTATTTAATTAGGCAGATTTATAGAAAGGGAAGTTTAATTTATTTGCAATGTAACCCTTTGGAACTTTGGTTATTATTCATTGATTTTTTTCCCTTCCTCTATCTGTACAAATTTCAAATCTCTCCTCTGAGGCTTCTGTCTTAAACCTCAACTCATCATCACTTTCTAATTTATCACATCTCTGACTTAATTCACAAACATTTTTATTCATTTATTTATTCATCCCTGAGTATTTATGGAGTAACAGGCACTAGCTGTTAAAAGTGTGAAAGATAAGCCAATATTCCGTGTTCTCAGGGAGCGCACGGGTTTGGTCTCAGGTGTTGGGAAGACATTTCCTACTGAGGACCCCCTGGGAATAAGGGGGGGACAATGAGGATGATGCTGCACATGTCTCTCATGTCTCTAGTTAGTTATTTATTTATGTGGTCTCATTTTACACTGATGATAGCAATAATTTTTTTAAAAGTTTTTATTTTTAAATGTTTATTATTAATATTTAGCATAGGTTCTGTGCTAAATTTAACACACATTATGTTAATGTTATAATTGCCTTATGAAACATTCATTGTACAATCTCAATTTTACAAGTGAACAAAACAAAGTATAAAGATGTTAGTCACCTTGCTCAAAGCGACACAGCCGAGTCTGCTGGGGCAGTGGTTCGAGCCACGCAGACCAATCCTAGAGCCCGCGCTTTTGTCCACCTGACACTGCAGACCTAGGAGGCAAGTACAGCAATAAGGTCCTTTTACAGGTGGGGGAATTGATGCTCAGAAAAAAAAAACATGTAACTTGCCCAAGGTAAGTAGTGAAATTGGTGCTTGAATCTTTGTCTGTCTGACTTCAACAACACACACATCTCAGATGCTCAAATGCAGATGATCGTAGATTTAAGAATAGAAATAGCAAATATTTTCCCCCATTCTGTGGGCTGTCTATTCACTCTAATGATAGTTTCCTTGGCAGTGCAGAAGCTTTTTAATTTGATTAGATCCCACTTATTTATTTTTGTTGCTGCGGCGATTGCTTTGGGGTTCTTCTTCAAGAATTCCTTGCCTAGGCCGATGTCTGAAAGGGTCTTCCCAACATCTTCGTTTAGAATTCTTAAGGTTTCATGCCTTAGGTTTAAGCCTGTTATCCATCTCGAATTGATTTTTGTGAAAGATGAGAGGTGGGATCTAGTTTCATTCTTCTTCATGTAGCTATCTAGTTTTCCCAGCACCATTTATTGAAAAGAGATTCTTTTCCCCAGTGTATATTTTTGTCAGGTTTGTCAAAGATTAGATTAATCCATGAGTGGATTATTAAAATTTGGTATATGTATACAATGGAATATTACTCAATCATAAGAAACGACAGTGATCTAGAACCTCTTATACTTTCCTGGATTAAACTTAAGCCCATTATCCAAAGTGAGGTATCACAAGATTGGAAGAATGGGCTCCACTTGTACTCACCATCAAATTGGTACTAACTGATCAACACTAGGGTGATCACACGGCAGTAATACTCTCCAGGGATTAGGGGGATTTGGGGGGGTAAACCCACAACTAAAGGACACGGAGAGCATTGTAGGGGGGAAGGGCATGCCTCTAACCCTCGCTTGGGTGAGTCAAAGACATAAAGTGTCACTATAATGTTTGTACCCTCATAATACACTGAATAAAAAAAATAATAATGATAATTACACACCAAAGTTTCCCTCATATTCAAGAAGTAATATCATTAAGTAATATTTCATTGTTGATATTTATAATTACAAAAAATATATTTAATTATATTCTATACTTTCCAAACATTCTCCCAGTACTTTTGTATATCCTGAGATCTTCTTCCTTACTTCCATATTACCAAACACTGCATGAATAAATCTTAATTCAAGACATAAAAAAAAAAGAATAGAAATAGCCTCAGAGATTATGCTGTTTAAGAATCCCTCATTTTACAGATAATATGTAATCACTAAAATCACTGGGGTTCTATGCAGTGAAACAACTTTACATACAAAGGGGAGTTACTGTTTGAAATATTATACCTATTTAAAAAAAACAAGATGAGGGGTCCAATTCTTGATGGCAACATAGCTCTTGACAGTAATTGAAATGCCTCCTTGTTTCTCTTCAGGGAAAGAATTAGACAGGCACTGAGACCATTTTAAAGAACTACAGGACCCAAAGATTTTCATGAGAGTGAAAACGCCCAGAGGAGATCAAAGCAAATTGTTTTCAGAGCGGCATCCAGTGGGCCATCCTCTGAAAAGTGACCCTCTATCCCACAGGCTGTTTCCAGGACACTGAATTGGAGCCAGCTGGTGTCTGGAGCAAAACTTTTGTATCACCTTCTGGTCTCTGCTTGAAGGCATGTGACCAAGAGTAACAGATACAGAGCTTGTGTTAAGCCCAGGATGTAACTTGTTGAAAGAACAGCAATTGACTTGAAAATTGTGTGACTGGATTGAGTTTCTTCTCTCTCTCTCTCTCTCTCTCTTTTAAGAGAACAAAATTGAATTCTCTGGGCCTAGTCAAATCGGTGTTTACTATTTTAACAAAGGATATTCTTGGTATAATACTTCAGGGCTGCTAAGTGGGATTTGAGTAGAATGAAATTTTCATCCGACATGCGCATCATCTAATTGGAATGGCAAAAAATGTCTCCACATGAGGATGCATTTTGGTCTCTAGGCATTTCCTTTACAGTGGCCAAATAATGTAAAGTCTTCTTTTTCTAAAGCTCTTGCTGGTTCCCAAACTTGTCTGCACAATGGAATCACCTGGAGAATTTAAAAAACAAAAAATATTGATGCCACTGCTTCTACCCAACAGAAATTCTAATTTAATTGGTATGGAGTATGGCCTGAACATTGAGCTTTTTTAAAGCCTCTGAAGCGATTCTAAAGTGCAGCAAGTTTGAGAACCACTGGGAAGTGCAGTTAAGCCTCCTTCTCCGATGCGGCACCAGCTGCAAGTATGTTTTGCACCAATGTGTTTGCTGAACATAAACATTGCAGTGCAAACTCTTGCACCCAAGAACCCTGGGCTGCTTGTGGACGATCTTTGGCAAAGTCCAAATTTGTAAACTGATAATACATGTAATTCCATGGACTCCATATGGTTCCTGTTATCTTGAGGGGAGCTGTACACATTTGCCTTGCCCCGGGACAGAAAGATAAATAACAGATGTGGAAAATTTCTATCATACTTGTACTGAACAATAATAGAAAAATTAGAAATGAAGGGAGCAGAGAGAGAGGTAAAACTCATTTTAAAAAGCACAATTCAATTATTCTAGGTTATATCTTTGCATGTCTTTAAATCCAAATACACAACAGACCAGAAATAACTGTCATACTGTTCTCCATTTCTAAGGGGAGACATCTCTAGAATGATAAGAAACAATATTTACATTTTTGGTGTTAATAGAGTAAACCTAATCAATTGGTTCATAACAGTGATAATAACTAAAATCTACATAGAGCTTCCTATGTGCCAAGCAGTGTTTTAAGCACTGTACATGTATTAATTTATCTAGTCCTCATTAAAATCATGAGATAAATACTATTGTTATTCCTATTTTGCAGATGAAGAGACTGAGACCCAGAGAACTTCAGTAATTCGATCAAGGTGACACATGAATTGAGAGCCATGAATTGAGCCCAAATAATTCAGTTTCGGATACTATTCAAAAGTGCCCCGGAGGTGCTACTGGCAAGCTGGTGACAACTCCTTCCCAGAGGTGAAGCAAAAAGTGTGGAATTGAAAGAATACAATGGGAAAATGGCTGTGAAGATTTACGATGGCTGGGAAATAATCATAATTCCAGCTATTGACATGTACTACGGGCCAGGCACTGAGTGGAGTTTGGGAAGATTCCCACCTTCTGCACTCTGCCGCAGTGCGGTCTTTCACCTTTCAAGCTCTGCCTAAGAAGTCAACCTGGCGGCCTTTGGTTAGGCGCTCTTATACAATTAAAAATATGTGTGTGTGTGTGTGTGTGTGTGTGTGTGTGTGTATATATATATATATATATGTACATATATAGAGAGCTTATTTTTTTAAAGTTTTTATTATTAAATATAGCTTGCATAAATAGTGAAGTATATAAATGTGTATATATGTGTATGTGTATGTATACTCTTTAAAGAATAATTACTGAACACCCATCAATCCATTACTAACATGTTGTATCAGGGGTTGGCAAATTTATGGGCCACACAGGCCAAACCCAGCCCACTGTCTGGTTTTTTTTTTTTTTTTTTTTCCTGAGACAGAGTCTCGCTTTGTTGCCCAGGCTAGAGTGAGTGCTGTGGCATCAGCCTAGTTCACAGCAACCTCAAACTCCTGGGTTCAAGCAATCCTTCTGCCTCAGCCTCCCGAGGAGCTGGGACTACAGGCATGCGCCACCATGCCTGGCTAATTTTTTCTATATATTTTTAGTTGTTCAGCTAATTTCTTTCTATTTTTTTTTAGTAGAGATGGGGTCTCGCTCTTGCTCAGGCTGGTCTTGAATTCCTGAGGTCAAGCGATCCACGCACCTCGGCCTCCCAGACTGCTAGGATTACAGGCGTGAGCCACCGCACCCGGCCTGTTTTTGTAAATCAAGTTTTACTGGGACATAGCAACAGCCATTTACTTACATATTGTCTGTGCTGCTTTCTTGTTACAGGGGTGGAATTGAGTAGCTGCAACAGAGAACACATGGCCCACAAAGCCAAAAATATACACTTTTTGGTCCTTTAAAGAAAACATTTGCAGACTCTTGCCCTAGATACCTCTTCCTGAATCCATTCCCTCGTCCATCTCCAGGAGCAGCTACTGGCCTAAATTCTGTGCCAATCTTTCCTTTTAAAAAGCTTTTTAGTTTCAATTTTTTAACTCTAATATAAATAAAATCATGGGGATAAATTCTTTGGCAACTTGTTCTTTTCTCTTAATATTATGTTTGTGCGATTCATCCATTTGATGTGTGTGGCTGAAGTTTGTTAACTTTTATTGTCATATGATAGTCTATTATATGAGGCTATTTTAATTTATGTATTCAATCTATTGTTGATGGACATTTGTGCCATTTCTAGCTTCTTGCTATTTTGAATAAAGCTACTGAAACATTCTTAGTCTGACTTCTGGTGTACATGTACAAGATACTCTCTGGTATATATACTTATTAGAATTGCTGGGTCATAGGGTATGTGTATATTCATATCCCCATGTGCATGCCCTATTCAAACTCTTTTCAAAGCAAGTCGAACCAAGTTATGTTCTCATTCACACTGTATGAGAGTTTATCTTGCTCCATATCCTTACCAACACTTGTTATTGTCCAACTTTTTATATAAATGTTTGCCAACTTGGGATGTGAGAAATGGTATCTCATTAGATTTTAGTGTTCATTTCCCTTAGTATTATAATAAGATAATACACCTCTATTTATTTATAGGTCATTCATGTTTTCTTTTCTGTAAAAGGCCTATTTATATCTTTTCCCATTTTTCTGTTTTTGCCTGTTATTTATTCATATAGATTCATTATAAATTCTGGGTATTAGATTTTTGTTCTAATATGTATGATATATGTCTTTTCTCAGTTTTTGATTTCTCCTGCCAATTTCTTATGGTTACTTTTTGATTTACAGACTTTTTTAAAACTATAGTTTATCTAAGATATCAATCTTTTTTCCATGGCATGAGAGATTTGCATTTTGTTTCAGAAACAATTTTCTACCTGAAGTTTATCAAGGCTTCAATATACCTAGAATTCAGTTTTGTGTACTTTTTGAGATAGAGTCCAATATAATTTTCTTCCACATATATTGAATCAGTTGTATTACCATTATTTATTGAAAAGCCCATTCCTTACCTCACTGAAATGTAATGCTAGCTCTGTCTCAAATCAAATTTTCATATATGCATTTTTTTTCCTCCAGTGATACCCTACTGTCTTAATTATATAGTTTTGTAGTAATTCTTAGTACCTGGCTAGGCAAATAACTCACCATCCTCAGTTCTTTTTTTCTTTTCTTTTTTATTCAGAGGTGTTTTGGATATTCTTATCCATTTGTGCTCCCACATGTATTTTTAAATTAACTTGTCATGTGCAAAAAAAAAAAAAGCTAAAATTTTTTGACCCTTGGATCAATTTGGGTAATTTGTAGTCTTTCTTTGTATTAGATCTTCCAATCTGTAAATATGATAGATTTTTTCATTAATTTATGATTTCTTTCAATAACGTTTTGTCATTGTCTCCATAGAGATCTTGCATGTCTTTTGTTTAGATTTCTAGGAATTTAATATTTTTGATGCTGTTGTAAGTGGTATTTTTTTAAAAAAGTTATTTCCTGACTATTTCACATGTACGGAAATTTAATGGATTTTTAAAATACAAATTTCTACTTAGCAACCTCATTAATATCTCTTACAATTTCTGAGAATTTTTAAATCTATTGCATTTTCTTTGCAATCATATAACTCATCACAGTGAGAGTTTTATTTCTTGCTTCACAATCTTTATAGATTTTATTTCTTTTCTTTGTCTTGCTGCACTTTTTATGATCTCCATTATTTGTAATACTCTGGTCTTTGGTTTTTTATCTTGTTTCAACTTTTCACACTTGGGTATATCTGTGGTAAGTGTTCTGTAGTTATTCTTTATAAGGTTAAGAAATTTGCTCGTTGGCTGGGCGTGGTGGCTCATGCCTGCAATCCTAGCTCTCTGGGAAGCCGAGGAGGGAGGATTGCTCAAGGTCAGGAGTTCAAGACCAGCCTGAGCAAGAGTGAGACCCCCGTCTCTACTAAAAATAGAAAGAAATTAGCTGGAAAACTAAAAATATATAGAAAAAAAATTAGCCAGAGATGGTGGCGCATGCCTGTAGTCCCAGTTACTCAGGAGGCTGAGACAGTAGGATTGCTTGAGCCCAGGAGTTTGAGGTTGCTGCGAGCTAGGCTGATGCCACAGCACTCTAGCAACAGAGTGAGACTCTGTCTCAAAAAACAAAAAAAAGAAAAAGAAAAGAAATTTGCTTCTATTTATAGTTTATTAAGAAGTTTTATTATAAATCAATGTTAAATTTTATCAGATTTTCTCTATTGCATCTTTACTGAGAAGATCATATGATTTTAATTCTGTTATAAAAATTTATTACTTTGATATTTTTAAAACAGGTTTATTGAGGTACAACTTATATGCAATAAAATTCACCCTTTTAAAGTATGCAGTTCAATGAGTTTGGTAAATGTATGTAAACAACACAACAAACAGATTTCAGAACTTTTCCGTCACCAAAACCAAAGTCTTCTCATGCCCCTTTGCAGTTAATACCCACCCTCACCCCAGCTCTAGTGAACTATGAGTCTGTTTTCTGTTGCTATAGTTTTTCCTTCCTTCATTTCCTTCATTTGTTTGAGTGTTAAGCCAATCTTGCATTTCTGAGTTAATTGGTCATGATATCTTTCATAAATATTAATGAGTTTAGCATGATTGGTCCATATCTTTGCTTTCTTGTACTGTCCTTGCCTGGTTGGTGTAAGGATTATACAATGCTCATAAAATGAGTAGGGGAAAGTTTCCTTTTTTTACAGGCTGGGATAATTTATGTAGTATTGGAATTAGTTGTTACTTGAATACTTGGCAGAATTTGTTGCAAAGCCATTTAATTCTAGACACTTTCGGAAGAAGAGTTTAAAACACTTATTCAATTTCTTTATTTTATTTCTGTAAGCACAGTCTATTTTTTCTAGAAACTTATACTTTTTGTTTACATTTTCAAATCTGCTTTAAAGTTGTTCTGATAACCCCTTATTATTTAAATCTCATCAGAAGGTTAAGTTATGTTTTCCTTTCTATCCTGTTTCTCCCCAAATATCTTTCTTTGTTTTAAATCTGATTCCATTGTGAGAGATAATACCTTGTATGACTTGCATCCTTTTATGTTTTATGGCCTAAAGTATAGTCTATCTTGGTCATTATTCCCTGCACACTTAAAAAGAATGTGTTTTCTGCTATTGTCGAGTATTCTGTAAATGTCAATTAGGTGAAGTTTGTTGACAGTGTTGTTAAAGTCTTTTATAAAGTTACTGATCTTCTTTCTACTTTATCAATTAATAAAAGAAAGGTGTTGATATCTCCAATTATAATTGTGAATTTGTCTATTTCTACCTGTAGCTCTGATTACTGTTAGCATGGAATATCTTTTTTCCATTCTTTTTCTTTTAACTACTATATATTTATGTTTATAACATATATATGATTTATATTATATATTACTGTATCTTGTATGCAGCATATATTTGGATCTTCCTTTTTCATCCAATCTGACAATCTTTGCTTTTTTAATTAGAGTATTTAGACCATTTACATTTAATGTGGTTATTAATATGAATTAAGTTTAAATCTACCACCTTGGTATTTGGTTTCTATTTGTTCTATTTTTTCTTTGTAAAAAAGCCCTCTTTTTGCCTTTTTTGTATTGAGCGGTTTTTTATTCTATTTTATCTTCTTTGTTGACTTATTAGCTATAACTGTTTTCTAATTTAGTGATTGCTTTAGGGTTTATAGTACACATCTTTTACTTATCACATTATGTAATCTCAACTCATCACATAAGATATTATATCACTTTACACATAGTATAAAAACTTTATCATAGTATACCTTTATTTCCCCTACCCAGTAATTGTGCTATTGTTGTTATATTAATTCATTTTATTTCTACATGTGTTTTAAACCCCACGTGATTTTGTAATAATTTTTGTATAAACAATGATATTTTAATCAGACTTAATAAGAAATGATAAGAAAATGCATACTAACAACACAGTTATAATTTCTAGTATTTTTCATTGCTTTGTGTGAACACATTTTCCTTCTGCCTACAGGTGCTGGTGATGAATTTTTTTAGTTTTTGAATATTTGAAAAACTTTTTCCTTTATTTTTGAAAATATTTTTATTAGGTATGGAATTCTAGGTTGATTTTTTTTTTCTTTCAGTACTTTAAGAAGGCTGCTCTACTGTCTTCTTGCTTACATTATTTCTGGAGAAAAGATCTTCAAGATTTTCCCTTTTCACAGACTTTGAGTAATTTTATTGTGATATACCTTGGCATGGTTTTCTTCATGTTTCTTTTCCTTGTAATTTATTGAGATTCTTATATTGGTAGGTTTATAGTTTTCTTTAATCTACTTAGAAAAAATTTTAGCCATTATTTCTTTAAAAAAAAAATCACTGTCCACTTTTTCCTTTCTTTTGGATACTTCAATTATGGGCATATTAGATCACTTGATGTGGTCCCACACATCACTGGATGCTCTGTTTGTTGTTTTCTTTCTTTCTCTTGTTTTGGTTTGAGTCATTTTTTATTCTGTGTTTTACTTCAAATAGTTTCTCCTGTAATGTCTTCAAGCTCACCAATCTTTCCTTTTGCAATGTCTAATCTTTTGATTGTTTGATTTTTCTCCTCATTATGGTTCATATTGTTCTGTTTCTTTGAATGTTTGGTGATTTTTGATTAGATACCAGACATTATGGACTTTACCTTGTTGGGTGCTAGATATTTTTGCATTCTTTTAAATATTCTTGAGCTTTTTCTAGGATGAAGTTGTATTATTTGAAGACAGTTTGATCCTTCCAAGTATTGATCTTAAGATTTGTTAGGAAGGATCAGAGTAGTGTTTAGTCTAGTGCTAATTATCCTCACTACTGAGATAAGACCCTTCTAAATACTCTATCTACTCAATGGTGGTGGGAGCAGGTGCCTTTGCCAGCCTAGTGTGAGTGCCAAGCACTGTTCCCACTGAGCCTTTTGGGAAGTTCTTTCTCCAACCTTGGGTAGTTTTCTCACATATATGCAATGATAACTACTCTATTGAACACATAAAGGAAAGCCTCTACAGATCTCTGGTGTTCTTTCTCTGTGTAGCTGCCCTCTCTCATATGCTTCCCAGCAAATTCCAGCCACCTTTGTCTATCCAGATTTTTAGCTTCAACTCCACTCGGTGGTTCTACTGTGATCTCAAACTTCATATGATGGCCTGGTATCTCTTGCAAGGCAGACCTCTGGAACAATCTTGGGCCTTACCAGATTTCTTTCCTTTTCTCTCAGGGATCACTCTTTCATTGCTGATGTCCAATGTATAGAAAACCATTGTTTCACATGTATGTATTTTTGTTCTGTTTGTTTGTTGTTTCAGGTGGTTGTTTCACATTGATCCTAAGATCCTGTTCCTGATACTCCATTTTGGCTGAGGGTAAAAGTTTAATCTTCTATTTTTTTAAACCAATTTTTTGTTCAATCTTACCAAAAGTTTGTCAAATTTATTAGCCTTTTCCAATAATCCATATTTGGCATTCTCAAGTCTCTTTATACTATATTTGTTTATTCATAAATTTGTTATTCGTATATTTGCTTTCTTTGTTATTAATTTTTACTCACATTCATTATTTCCTTCTTTCTGCTTGGCCTAGTAGCTTTACATACATGAAACATAAACTGGAGAGACTCCCACCCACATTAACCTCTAGACAGACTGTTTACTCAGCTGACAGTGCTATCCCAGCTCAGGTAACTCAAGTAGCTCTTGTCTGACATACAGCATAAGGAAGTTCTTCTGCAGGCCTGAGAGAATTTCTTGCAGAGCAATAAAGCACTTTGGATAATGCTAACCAAACAATACTACCTCTGCAAAAACCAAGAAACATGAAAACTCCACATATTGACTACTCTAATTCACCAAAGGCTTACCATGAATGAAATACTCACTTGGCAAGGAGCTGTGAGATGGCAAAGTGTCTATGTTGGAATCAGGTCATGGGCAGTTATAGGGGAGCAGAGTTCAGGGCTAGACCAAAATTATAACCAAGGTTTGAAGCTGGTGCATTTACACAGAAAACATAACGAACTCTGTATTCTACTATGTCCTGTGCCAGGGAGGTACACAGATGACCACTGCTCCAGGAATTTGGAAGATGGAGAACTAAACTATCAGAAGCCAGGGTGATCAAGAAAGTCTTCATGGTGTGGGTGGGAAGAACTTGATATTGTAGAACTGGATGCGACCTTTTTTAACAGGATACTTGAGTTTCTTTAAGAATACTTCATAAGAAAAATACCCCTATCCCACTTGCATGAGTGTTTATGATTCTTTTCTCAGATGTTCTGGGTTCTTTCTCACAGATCTCTAATGGACAATATTCCTAGGCCCTCTGGCACTAGCACTGTTCCCTAACACAAATATTGAGTCACTGCTGTTTATATTGTCAGAGCCTAACCTACTGCCTTGCCTTTCCTATACAGGTTAAAAAGTATGGGCTTGATTTCTTGGTCAGAGAGAGTTATAGAAGGTTCACGAGTAGGCAAAGGCCACATAATCCTGTGCCATTAAATCAAAATGATCAAGTCACTCATCATATGACCTGCACCCTAGCCGCAGGGAGCTGTGTTTGTTTCATTCCTGTTCATGGGGAAAGTCCTAGATAAGCCCAGTGTGCTATCATGTGCTGTGGGAGGTGCTGGGATGAATATGGCCATCTTTGAGGAGCTTGGGGACTAGTGGAGGAGCTCTTTACAAACCAAAACAGCCAGTAATGATCTGTTTTCATTGAATTTGCATGAATGTCCTGCTGATATTAAGTTTCAGGGACCTGTCTGCTGTGATTCGTTAGACAGTTTCACTATGGCTAATAAGACTTTCAAAATACTATTCCCGTTGATGCCAAATATGTCTTGATGAGCAGCAGCAACTGGAAAAGGTCACTTTGCTCAGCTGTTACAAGTCTCCTGCACTTAAATTAGCAGGAATTGAATCACGGCAGGGCCAGAAATAAAGTCAATACTAGAAGTAGAAAAAGAAAGTGTTGGTCTATTTCTTTCTCTCTGGTATTCTAGTAATTTAATTGTACTTTCAGGTTAGTGAAATACAGTAAAACAATTCTGAGGATATCACAGTTCTATTGTCTAAGTTGTGTGCTGTGGGTACAAATATTTATTGCACTGTGTATATGGAAATAGATGGCATTCATTGAATGCTTATTCTGTACCAAGTATTGTGCTACGTGTTTTGTATATATTACACAATTGCCCCTCGTTATCCATGGGGATTGGTTCCAAGATCCCAGCAAATAGCAAAATCCACTGATGTTCAAGTCCAGTATGTAAAATGGCATAGAGCAGTGGTCCCCAATCTTTTTGGCACCAGGGACTGCTTTCACGGAAGACAATTTTCCATGAATGGTGGCGGGGGTTGGGGGGGAGGGTGGAGCTCAGGTGGTGATGGGAGCCATGCCGAGAGGCTATAAATACAGACGAAGCTTCACTACCTCACCCGCCGCTCACCTCTTGCTGTGTGAGGTTTCTAAGTTTCATGGAAGACAATTTTTCTACAGACAGGGTTGGGGAAAGAGGGGTGCAGGGGTGAGGCAGAGCTCAGGTGGTGATAGGAGGGCCAATTCCTAATAGGCCATGGACAAGTACCGGCCACAGCCCATGGGTTGGGGACCACAGGCATAGAGGATACAAAATTATAGCTAGGTAGGAGAAATAAGTTCTAGTGTTCCATACCACTGCAGGGTGACTATAATTAACAACGATATATAGTTTCAAATAGCTAGTAGAAGGATATTGAACATTCCCACCACAAAGAAATGATAAATGTTCTAGATGATGGATTTGCTAATTACACTGATCTGACCACTATACATTATATGTATTGAAACATCACAATGCACCCCATGAATATGTACCATTATTGTTTGACAATTTAACAATATAAAATTTAAAAAACCAAAAAAGGCACATTTTCATATAACCTACTCATATCCTCCCATATACTTAAATTATCTCTAGGTTACTTATAATACCTAATACAATGTAAATACTATGTACATAGTAGTTACTATATATTTCTTTATTTGTATTATTTTTATTTTGTATTGTTATTTTTCATATTTTGAAAAATATTTTCTACCCCCTGTTGGTTTAATCTGTGGATGCAGAACCCACAGACATGGAGGGCCAACTGTTTTTGTCTTACTAAAGACTCGTAACAACACCATGACATGGGCATGGTCATCAGCTTCATTTTACTGAAGAGGAGATTGACGCCTAAAGTAGCTACGGGATCAGGCACGTGGAGAGGGTGGAGCCAGGACTGGAATGAAGCTCAGTTGGCTGCCACAGGCTGCCCTGCACCGGCTGTGCAGCCACCAGGTGTGAACCCGGGATATGGATATTGTCAGCCAGGGAGACCACCAGTGTTTCTGGCCATATTATTTGAAAGTAAAGCAGGTCACCTCTGTAGCAGTGTTGCTGAAACGAAAAATATATATAAATTAATGGAAAGACAGCAGTTTCACTTACTCCATATAGCTATAGCTACCACGAAAAATTATGCTTATTCTCTCAGTAAACAGATACAAACCTGACCAATAATGATACCTATGTATATGTATCTATAAATTAAGTATTGTCTTAACTAACTTCTTATAAATTTATCATATGCTTCAACAATTTAAAAGAGATACAATTTTAAAGATAGCATTAAAAACCCCAACAATTGCTCTGTCTCTATGGGTGCATATATAAGCATGTATGTACATATACACATACATATACATTTATCCACGTGTCTATCTAGCTATATATCTATATATTCCAATTCACACCTGGACAGTGAAAGCAGTGCTCCCTTTTGTGCCAGTCCATGTCCATGCACAGAATGTTCTTGACAGGAAAGTCTCAGTTTAGAAGAGGCCTCTTCCATGAACCTTTCTTCCCATTTTTGAGAACAAAATGAATTATCTTTCTGAACATATTGCTCGTATTTCTGAAACAGGTCTACTTTCATGCTGTCTCGTATGAGAATCCACCATACACACGATCCTCTCCCTTTCTGGGGGGAAGTACAGTCCGAGGGACCTTCGTCTGGAGTTCCCAAGGCTGCTTGAACACGGGGGCTGCTCAGAAGATATGTCAATATGCGTCTGAAAGTTTCTTTCAAAGTGAACCTTCTTCTGGTAAATAAGAACCAATTTTGCCCTTTACCTATTTTCCTTTCTGATGCCATCTTTGGTTAACACATTCCAATCTTTAGAGAATGAGGGATAAGTGTGAAAATGGGTACATTTACTCCCTACCTTTATTTATTGCAAATTTCAATTTATTTTCAGGCACAATTGGTTCAATACATGGCCTTCCCCAGGGTGAGAGGCTGCGGGACTGGGAGAATGGCACTTTCAGTGGTTGGGGATAGAGGTAAATCAGGCAGCTGCCCACACGCTCTGTGACTGCTGGCAGCCTGCCAGAGTCAGGCCTCAATTAAGCAGATTAGGCCAAAGAAAGCACAAATGCAAACCCAGGCAAATTACCAGAAGTCGCTGTTATTCCAGCATTCCGACACACTGGATTTCGGAATATAAACTGTCCCCTAAAATATTAAGGTAGAGACTCAGCAGAGCAAATCCCCATCTGCTTGGATTTCAGAGATGCAGGCCCCAATCTGAGGCTTTCCCCCTCGTACCAGGCAGGAGGGCCTCTGGGGCTGTGTGTGTGTGTGTGTGTGTGTGTGTGTGTGTGTGAGAGAGAGAGTGAGAGTTCATGGGCGCAGGCATGTGTGCACACTGCAAATTCATCATGTCAAAGGCAGCACTTGCTCTGCAGGCCCCATTAGAATAACCACATCACACAATGGTTTCTTTCTAAATAAACAGACGGAGAGAGCTGAACGATAAGGCACTTGTGGGATATACCAGGCCAAATTCAATCATCGGCCCCTGAATGCAGACAAGCAGCCTTCTATGCTAGTGGGCTTGGGAGAAGATAGCATCTTCCCTGGGCTCAGGCCCCATAATTGCATCTCATTCCTGACTCCTGCAAAATAATGACCCTCTCCTCCCATGGTTTGCAGAACACATGGGGAGGAAATAGGTCTGAGCTAACTGGCCCAGAAATTCTAACCAGATGATGGAAAAATGTTTTGTCAAAGTAAGAGTTCTTTGAATTTTTAAGAGCCCCGCATGATCTAATAAACAGTCTTTCAAGAAAGAGTCCAAAATGGGGCCAGCAAGACTGTCCACCATTATTTCATTTCGCATGAGCTATGATAGTTCAATATCATTTTGTCAGTGCTTTCATTTCAATGGACACAGAGAAGAATCCCAAATAAAATATTCCTTCTTAGTCCTCCCTTGCTTCTCTTTTTTGACAAGAGTATAAAAGACTTTTTCCCTTCAGCAAAGCATTAAGTGACACAATTGAAGAAAAAAATGCCTTGCAGAACTGTACTGTGTTTTCAACTTTATTAAATAAACCAAAAAGAAGAAAGAAATGAGGGAAAAAAGTGACTTTAAGAAGTCCATTAAGCTACCGTGGTTTTGTGGAGGCATTGGTTGGTTGTTAGCTCCCTAAGTAATTGACCTCTTTGGTTTGCTTTTAAGTTGTTTGTTTTCAGCTTTTGTCCAGAACAGGCAGTTACTTCAAACCAGGAAGTCTCTAAAAGCACCGAGGCTCTCCAGAGGTGGATGCTTTTGGGCAAGACCATGGATGGGGGGACAGAGGGCTTTACCTCTAGCACTAACCTCAGGTTCAGCACGATGACTGGCTTCTGGCTTCCTAAAAAACATGGTCCACAGGGACGAAGGTGCCAGTTTTCACGTGCGACATAGTGGGCTCCATTTTGTCAAATCCTCCTCCTGACCTCGTGACCTCCTGACTGTTATGCTACCCAGATGTCCATATCCTTTGCCAGGACAAGCTTGCTGGAGACGAAGCTCCATATTTCATATTTATCTTCTCTTCATTTCAAAAAATGCCCTTTCCTGTATTGCGAATAGTTGACAGCAGGAAAGTGACTTTATAATAAAACTAATTCACATTAAAGTGAGAATGACTGATACTCTTTTGAAAGGTACCACTTCAAGTTATTTGTTTATATCTTAAGAATAGGGATATTTACTTCTTTGAGCATGACATTTTTAGCATTACATATTCTGTCCCTTTTGTCCCTAGGTTTCCAATTTTAGATTCACATATATTATCACTATAATGTTAACCCAAAGGGGTAAATCTTAATTGGTAATATTCTCAGGATTATGGTAGATAAAGAAGACCTCTCCAAATATCTATATCATATCATGTTGGAAACCAATTACTCAGCTAACTCTCTGTTCCTGTATCTACACCAGGACCAAGGGCTGAATGCCCTCTGAAAAGGCGTCTTTGTAAGGTACTTCCTATGCGTGGGAGATAGAGCATAGAGATACAAATATAGGTGGGTTTGTTCTACAGAATAAAATGAAAAGTGCATAATTAATCCCCTATCCATTCTCTGCTTGGTCAAACTTTGCCAGAAGTTTCCACCATTTGATCCTCCATGTGTGAAGTGAATACAGAAGAGGAACAATGAGGCAGCTATTGGCACAAGAAGGGACTTCAGGGGACTCTCATAGCTCATGCGGATATGGAACCGCAGAAGACAGAGGTCGAGGTCGAGGTAAAATGAGACCCTGCAACCTAATGGCAATGACCAAGATAACATGGGTTAGAGTTCAAAACCTCAGAGATCCATCTGGTTTTCTTGGTGGAAAACTCATTTATCTTGACCTAAGGCAGGAAATGAGAAGGAAGCAGCAGCCACCAAGACAGAAGAAAACTTAATCATTTGAAGAAGGAAAGTCAATGTGCACCAGGTGCCTTTGGTGTAAGCATTTCAGAAAAACTCCCAGAAGTTTCTTGGAGCTCACATGTGTCAACAGAGCTATGCCCTTCCTCCACCATCCTCTGGAAGGCTAGTAAAACCTAGTGCAGGCTGCCATCCTAGTTGGACTAGAGGAAGAAACAAGGAAAGATTAGAACCAGGGAGGAGGAGGGATGCTTCCAGGAACAATTTTCAAGAACATCCTAGGAATTCAGGTGGACAGCTTCAGTGGGGACCAAAGATTGGGAGCAAATAGCATGGAGGAGAAAGATTTATATTATAAGGTATAGGGCAGAAAATTTCGAATTGGAATTCTCAACCCTGTTCCCAAGTATTTCAAAGGACCACTTCTGATGTTGTTTGCCACTATTGTGCAAACTCGAGTTTCCTGCAAAGTATTGATGCATCACATACCATGATGTCTGTGCTCTTTAACTCCCAAGATAATTATTCTTCTCACGGGAAGGAAGTCACAGATGGAAATCCCTTTGACATTTATTAGATAGCAAATAAATCGACCTTTTTCTTTCTGGAAGAATTTGTTTGAAGCAGCAATACATAAAAAGACTCTGTAAAGAACAAATATAGATTGAAACTTGGATTTTACTCAATATTCTAGAAAGATGATGGGCTGTCAGCATCCTGCAAATGTTCTGTCTCTTCCTAGAACCTGCGAAATCCCTCTCCCCTCTTGGGCCATCTGGCGTTCTCATTACACTTCCATGTAGGTTTTCACTCACGATACCAGGTCTTCCCCTGCACTCTTTCCATGCCGGGAATTTCATCCCAGCAATGTCCACCCCTTCCATTCCTTCTGTTACATATTTCTTGAGGCACCAAGATGTCTCCAAATAGGAAAAGCTTTTTTCTCCCTGTCCTTCTTCTTGTATAGAGCATCCAGGTATGAAATCAACCATTGTACATAAACTGTGTACATATTGTGTTTGTTCATTCACAGGTGTTGGTTGCTGTTTGTGTGAATCGTTTGGATGTTCTTTGTAGAATTGTTCTCTTCTCTCTATTTGTGTCAACAATGCCCACTTTCAGTTGTAACCTATTTAAAGGTAGAAATTATATTCTTTAGCCAGTAGATTTTAAAAAATGCGTATATAGGAATATCTCCTAAGGTGAAGAGAGAAAATGTTGGACCTTGTATGTTTATATACATACACAAAAATGTACCCTTGTATTTATATACACACATTAAAATGTACACGGATGAATATACATATATATATACACACACATATATATGTGAATATACATATATAAGTATGTCTATTTTAATATCCTTTGTTTTTTACCTTTGTATATTTTCAAAAGATTTTTGTGGAGTAGTGCCTAGATATAGCTTATGTCTGGAACATTTTTTTCCTAGGGGTGCATGATCAGACCCTGTCTATACCACCATGTGATAATGAAGCAATGGTGCTGACGATAATATTCACTCTTTGCTTGCTTTTTGGTGCTTCTAAAAATTGCTATTTAATTATAATATGATCTTCAATACTGTTTTTTAATAAATAAAAGATCATTTGCAATAACTCCCTTTCAGCAATCTCTGCTTTGAGAAGTAAAGATAGTCAACAAAATAGATTTGTTGATGCCACAGTGTGGCAAAAACTTGGAGAGAGTGATATTTAAAAAATGAACGGATAAAGCATCCCCCCTTTTTTCTTGGTATTTATTCACCACATGGTCAGATTTGCAGGATGTGGAGGGCCAGCCTCTCCAACACTCCCACTGCGGAGCCCCGCCAATGCTCTGCTTGGCGACAGCAAGGTTGCGTGAGATTGGTTGATGGTCGGTGTTGAGCCCAACGCTGGCGTTGAGGTTATTCTAGGGAAAGGATGGATACAGGCACAATGCGTGGCTGACAGGAGCCCCCTCCCGCCCTGACCACCCTAGCACAGGGGCATGCCCTGACAGGAACCCAGTGTGCCCCAAGAGTGGGTAAATAGAAACAGCGATCCAGGCTGCAGTTGTGTGATCTGAGCAACGATGCCAGGGAGGTGGGTTCCTTTTGTTCCTGAGCCCTCCTCCAGAGAAACTTCTATCAGAGTAGCAGCCACTGTGGCAGTGAGACTTGCATTTCCCTGAATGGTGAATGTTCTAGACCACCAGACTCTTGTTGGATTGGGGACCCTCCCGCCCTGCCCTCCTCCACTATCTTCTTGCTCCGGACTTCCTGAATTTGTCAGCCACAAAGGCAACAGTTCCCAAAAAAGAGCATTTTGGCCAATAGTTAAGAATGCTGGTATTATCTCTGTGAAGCTTCAGTAAAGGAAGGGGGATGACCTTTTGGTGCCGTGATGTTTGGAGGTGGCTGGGTGGACAAGAAAGGCAACCTGTCGATCACTTGGATGGCAGTTTGGAGCCACCATACAAGCAGAGGGAAAAGGCTGAAAAGAAATAATGCCAAATGTTAACAGTATGGCAAGATGATAGGTGATTTCATTTTCTTCTTGGTATTCTGAAGTGCAAATTCTCTATAATGAGCGTGTATTTCTTTTAAGCTAGAAAAACATGTAACGTTAAAATATGCACCCCAAACCTGAATACTGTAAAACACTTTAAATAAGTATGCACTTATGTATGGAAACCCCAAACAAATCAAGGTTGCCAACAACCACAAAAGGTAATTTTATTCAAATTCAAAATGTTAGCTATCTCATTTTCAGATATTCACAGGATAGAATAGCAAGACTAAGCTGTGTTTGTGGATAAGGAAAGATAGCTTTTGTTTTCTCTGTGTCAAATGGTTTCTCTCTCTTAGCCAAGATTACATTTCCAGAATATCTACTTCTCCATGTCTCTTGACTTTTATTTTTCCATGGTTGCAATCTCCTGTAATTATGGGAATAGGTTTTTTCCTGGAGCAGCATCTCTGAGATTAGCCAGTTTGGAGCCAACCTGAGTAGTCCCAGTTGGTGCTAATAATCTTCTCTGTCGGAACATAAGTTTTCAGGATGTTCAGCTCCACTGGGAGACTTAAAACAGCTGGAAAATGCATGCCTTGAGTTTTTAGATCTGACAGTATTTGAATCCACTGTCCAATAGTACTTAATACCTGTTTAAATTTTTTTGCATTTTATTTTCTTGTGCTTAAATAACTGCCACAGTAATCAAAAGCAATTATGAATTCCTGAAATGCGATTCCAAATACCTGATTCTAATGAGTCAATATGTTGCTTGGATAAACAAATGCCCAAGTTCAGCGGAGGGTCAGAAAGTTGAGTTTTGTCTTTATTTTTGAAGCACACTGTTTTTAAGTGGCACGCAATTGTCCGTAAACTGTACGGACAATTTATCCTTTTAACCTAAAAGGATAAAACACTCTTCAATCAAATTAAGGCCTTTTGTACCTTGGTGATACATCTTTATTTAAAAAAAACCATGAGATCTCCATTTTGTTAATTTTTTAGCACTAATCCATGCTTCTCGTTAGACATTTAACAAATACGGTTTTTGTTAATACCATTTCATTCATTCATTCATTCATTCACTCATTCACAGCCCTCTAGATTACATATACCAGGGAACGAAACAGGTAAAAAGTAATCACTGTTCTTGGGGAGTTGAAATTCTAGAGGGTAGAGAACAAACACAATAAATAAGTAAAACATATGGTATTTTAGGTCCTATGGAAAAAAATAAAACAGGGTAAGGAAGATCTGGAGAGAGCAGACTGCAATTTTAGAATGGCTGGGGGGTCTGGGTCAGTCTCATTGAGAAGGTGACTTTCAAAGTCATGCAAAAGGAAAGTGGGTTAGCAAAGGCAGTCACCCGGGGCAGACAGAATGGATGGTGCCAGGGTCCTGGGGAGGGGGCAGGAAAGGGGGAGGGGTGGCCAAAGAACAGCAGGGCAGCTGTGAGAGTGATGGGGGCCCTGTGGAAGGTGAGGTCAGAGAGAGCATGGGGTGGGGCGTACAGATTGTGTAGGGTCTCCCGGGGCCTCTCCTGGGGGAGATCTTGACCTCTAGCTGAAGTGAGAGCCATTGCAGGACTTTAAATGGAGAACTGATATGATCTGACTTTCAGTGGTCACTCGGCTGCCGTGTGGAGACTAGATTGAGGCCAGGCAAGGGTGGGAGCAGGGAGACCAGGTAGGTAGCTGCTCAGACCAAAGCGGAAGCAGATAAAGTGGCCGGAAGTGGTCTGCCCCGGATCTATTGTGAAGGTGGCACAAACGGGGTTTGCAGGGGGATGGAAGGTGGAGTGTGAGAGGAAGGGAGAGGACTAGGATGAGATAGGCCCTGGTGTTTTGGACTGAAAAGTGGAAAGGGTGGAGTTTCCATTAACTGAGTTTGTATGTCTTTGTTTCTGGGATTCAGGGCTAAACTTCTGGAAGACAGGGACCAGTGTCCTGTGTTCTGTAAACTTCACAAAATCAAGAAACATAATAAAAATTGTCTAAACATAAAATAACATTGAAAGTTCCCCTCATTTATCTGCAAGCCGCAAGGAGCTCGGACCTTTTCCATCCACAGGGCGTCTGGAGCTTCACTCTGGGGCCAGCCGCGACCCCCAGCACACAGCGCTGCTCCCCGCGCTGGGTCGGCACCTCAAGGCGCATGCGTCTGGGCACCCTCCGGTCCCCAGCACGGACGGCCCCCGGGATGGGTTCCTTCTTGTCTGCTCTGGATATTAATTTACCCGGACTCCGCGGGAGTCCAGGAACTTTCCCAAATACGTGCAAGTCCAGGAGAGGGCTGAGAGGCAAGCCGAGGCTGCAGCCCTGGTCTAACTACCTTGTTCGCGTGCGCTGCAAACAACACAGCTTCATCTGCAGGGTATGCGACAGAAATAGTTGAGATTTTTTACAGAGGCCCGGTCAAAAACATAAATGAATGACCCTGGCCGGGTGGAAAGGTTGGGGAGAAAGTGGCACTGACTGCAGCAAACCTAAGCGTCGCGGGCGGTGGCTGCTACCAGGGAATATAGGAAACACGCCCTGGCCCCCGGCCTGAGCCGTGGGAGCCGTCCCATGAAGACCCTCCGCTGGTGGTTCAAAGGCTTCTAACTCTCCCGTCCTGCCCCTTCCGTAGGCCCGCTCATTGGTGGTGGCTCTCACAGTCCCCCTACGTTATTTTCTGACTCTTGCTGCACCCCCTACGAAATCATCTGACCCTGCACCCTTTTGTTCCTCTGTGTCTTGCCAACTGCTGCCATAAATGCTTCAGGTGTTCAGCTATTGAGAGAAAGGAATGCACACGTTTTTACATTTCAGTATGTACCCGCAAACGTTTACCGGCACGCACTCCCCGCGCCAGGGAGTACTTAATGTGCCCGCGCTCGAGATCCACAATCGCTTCCTTTTTTGCCAATCGGGTGGGCAGAAATAGCATGCGATTTTTCTTTTTATCTGCGTTTTCCCGACTCCTGGTGAGGCTGAGTGTCTTTTCAAGTGTTCCTTGACCCTTCGCATTTCCCTCTGTGGGATTAGCTGCTCATTCCCATTGACCCTTTCCTATCGTGCGGTTTGTCTGTGATCCTTTCACAGTTACGTATTTTGCAAATATTTTCTCCCAGCCTATTCACGTGTGTGTGTGTTAATGTTGTTTATGGTACCTTTCATGCTGCAGAAACTTTTCCTTTTAAAGTCATTAAATTTGATTTTCTTTTCCCTTAAGGTTCTGGGTGCTGCGCCTTCCTTCCGAAGACGGCCCCTATATCGAGCCAGTAATGACAGTCTCCTTCATTTTCTCCTAATAGTCATAATTCTGGCCTTCACATTTGGCCCTTTCAACCATCTGAAAATTATTTTTTATGTGGTGGGAAGTATGAAAGTTACTATTTTCTTTAACATTATTTTCTGAAAAATATCTATTGTTTCTCACAAATTTAAAATGAGGCCTTCAATTCTAGTCACTTAATTCGATGGCAGTCATTTGTCAAGCCCTGTTGCCTACAGAGCTCTGCGCTAAGGCTCAGAGTGGAGCAAACACCAAGAGGCTGCTGGACTCCCTCAGTGCTCGGCTTGGTTAAATATCATCTGCTGGACCTCATCGTTTTCAAATGCCATGGATCACTGGCTTCCTAAGAATATTTAATAGCTACTAATGGTAGTTCCAAGTATACCAATGATTTAAGATCTTAACATATATTTTATTATAAAAGAGGAGCAAAACATGGTCATCTGGAAGATGCTCCCCAGCTTTACCCTGCCCTCATTATAATCTCATTCCAGGTTCTCTCCTTACTCTGGGAAGAGCACACCTATCTATCTGTGAGCTCCAGGAGCAAGAACACAAGTCCAGAGCCACCTTGGTGCCCACAAAGGAAGCATGTTAATTTCCCATGTCTCTTGTTGCCCCCATACCCCAGGGAAGCAGGCATGGCTATGTGGCTGGATGTGACCACCAACAAGGACTTTTCACTTGGCCTCCAAGTGAAAAGGGCTGGTCTCATGGTAGACCCAGGAGAAACAGGAGGGAAGTTTTCACTGACTTAAGAGAAATGTCAAAATGCAAACATGATTATTATTTTAATGCATAAGGAAGAGATATCAAACGTATTTATGTAAATACATCTGAAAACTTTTATCTTGAACTTGAAATTCATCAGTGTATGGCCTCTGTGTAATGCAAGTATAAGGGGAACCAGGACAGGTTTTGTATTTCAACAGTGCATTTTTTTTTTTAAGGGACATTCTTTGAAAACTATTGACACTTCCAAGGGTCCAAACTAAAAGTCCTAAATTGAGCTGTTCACATAAAAATTTGCACAATTCCATGGGAAAGCAAATCTTTATTTCAAGGACAGGATTTTTTTTTTTTCCTTTCCATTATTCCTTTATGAAACCCTCTTTCTACCTAAGGCAAGGTAATAGGATGGAGGCTTTGGAATACACCTGGAGACTAGGAAGAAGATACTATTTGGAGGGACATCCTATGAGTCCGTGATCTCAAGGGTGCTACCTTCAGCTTTTGTAAGGTCTGGTGATTTGGGCTACTCGGCAGAGGACCTCTGCCCCTCACCTCCTGTGCACTCTTTCCCTTTCCTGCTTTCCACCCCAGTTCATCAGTGGAATCCAACTAAACAGAGAATGGCTAACAAAACCTATAGTGGGAGCCAGGCACAGAGGATGGGAGCAAGGTCCAAGGATAAGGAGGGACACTACAGGACTGGGAATTTCAAGGGCCAAGAGTCAAACACTGAAGTCCTTTACCCCAGGTGAACCCTGCAACTTTTCTGCTCCTCCTCCACTGTGAGAAAACGTCTTCCAAGAGATGGGATTATTTGTTACTAACCACATCCACTTGTCGTTTCTCGTTAAAAGAAAATATTTCCAGTTCATTCGGGGGATTTAAACTCTAGTGAAATTTTCAGTGTTTATTCTTCAGAGTTAAATGCAATCCCCTAATTTCTGTTGATTTTCTTCTTGACTGGTCTTTTAAAATGTGAAAAGCCTTCACACAATTTTCTTCAAGTTTTATCTTTTGGCTTGCTTTGTTGTCCCTGGCCCTTTTTGAATGTTGACTTAATTTTATCCTTCTGGCTCTTTCTACTTTTCACCCATTTGCTATGCCCTCAAGGCACCCCCAAGTATAAGTGGGTAGATGAATTTCTTATTTTTTTCTGTGAATGAGCCAGGCCCTCTTGAGCAAATGGGCACACTCTCTGTAGGCTTCTTGTCCTTACTAGCATGGGGTTTTGAACTCTGTAGAGACAAACACACCACTTCAAATTCCCTTAGAACAAATGACCCAGATGAGAGGTTAATGCATTGGCTGGAAGAGAGAGGAAAGGACAGAAAGAAAATACATAGCATGTTTCTAAAACTTCAGTTTTTAAACCCAAATAATTTCTTGAAAGGCTCCTTTGGATGGGAGGGTGTATGTATTTTTTCATTTCTTTAGTTTCTTTCCAAGTCCTACTTCTGTGGCTGCTGGATCATCAACTCCCCAGCACAAAAGAAGGCACTGAAGTCCTCAAGGCTGTCCCCTGCACAAAGGGGAGTCCGCCTCAGCTGATAAATTACTTGCCTTAACACCTGTAGGTCTGTTTTGCATTTCACTTTAACCTTTATTCACTGTTGATAACAGTGACAGAAAATGAATCTTGACAGCATGTTGTGATTTTACAGTATCCAGCAGCAAAGCCCAGCTAATTGTGAGCATATGATTTTTTCAAGCACCAAATTTTATATTTAGTCCCTGGCTCTGACCAACCCTACTTATTCAGCAGTTGCTAATCATTAAGGCATTAATTGCTTTTCTCCCAGGATTCGAGCAAAATGAAGTTTGCTTTCTAAAAAGCAACTTCTGCTCATCTGGGAAGTCATGGTTGTTTCTTCATGGACTGTCCCTGCAGAGGTGTCTTTTGCTGAACTGCTCCAAGAAAAAACAAAAAACTAACAAACAAAAAATGTTGGGATAGCAGACAAAGGGCCCTGCGCTGGAGTCTTGCAGAAAGGCAATTCCAGTGGTGTCTAGTTTCAGGCTAGAATACTAAGATCATAATTTCAGGCCATCGATGGCTCTCCCAGATGTCTTTGGTCAAGTTAATCACAGTTTGCCTGAAGGTTGAGTTTTCAGGTAATCCATCATGGCATGATTGTAAATCAAGAGCTCCGTCTAGCTGAAAGTTGGGAGTTTTTAGATCAGCCTGAGACTGAGGACAGTGAAGGCAAGGCCCCCAGCCTCTATCGTTTCAGTTTTACAACTCGAGCTGATTAAACGACTCTTTCACAAATGATGAAGGAAGCTCGAGAAGTTACATGTCAAATGGACACATGAATTTATCGTCCTTTGTGTCAGCAGGAACACATGTAATGTTCTGAGGACCAGGGTAACCAGGCCTTGTAATGGGTCCTCCAGCAGCTGAGGTTTTCATCCTAGATGGTTAGGAGCTGATACCACACTGGGGGGGTCTCGACAGGCCCCACAGAGGTGTGGAACTTGCAGCCCAATGCTCTTTGTCACTGGGTGGGGGTGGGGGAGTCACATTTTCCTGTTTCTCTTAGTTTCTTGTCCCTAGTCCCACAAACCTTCTCTAGTCTGCGTGGATCTTTCCCTTGATTCGCATTTAATTCCTATTGAAATTAGAAAACCTGGTATTGAAGAAATAATCTCCAATCTACACTAGAGGGTCTCTAACCTTTGATGTCCAAAATGTTACATCTGTGAAATCTGGTAAAGTGTACACAAAACTTTTACACGCACACACTCCCACACTGCTGTGTGCTCATTACATGTATCATTCAATTCACTCCTCCACTAAGCCTGTGAGTGAGGTACTATTAGTGCCCCTTTTCTTCACTGATGAGGAGATTTGGGGGTGAAGTAAAGCATCGTCCAGGGCCTTCCACATTTTGCATGTGCACAGCCAGCATTTGAACCCTGATCTGGCTGCCTTTAGAGAGCACGCACTACCAAACTTCCACGTGTGGGTTGTATGGCAATCACTTGGCATTTTTATTCTTTCCATCACCCCTTCTGACCTCCTTCCCTGGCACACCAGCAGGGAGAGCTGCCAGGGGCTTGCATAGCACTTGCTCAAGCCTGGTGTGCCTCCCAGTGCTTTGGCCTGTCTCAACATCAGTTAGGAGGTGTTGCTTGCTTTTTGTCCCAACCTGAGCTTTGCAAAGGCATCTCTTGTAGCCAGTGCAAAATGAAATGGTCAGGGAGGAAAATAAGAAGCTGGCTTTCCTTTTATACCATGCTATCCCAGGGATCATTTTAGACACATATGACAAAGACTCAAAGTCTATAATCATTGAGGTCAAAAAACCATGTCACTATCTGTTCAAAAGGAAATAGCAGTGTATGCACAACACGAAAGGATATCAGGATTAAGGCAGTCCTCTCTATGAGTTTCCCAGATTGCGAAAAGTAAATGTATTTTTCCTGCATTTTGTCCAAGAATATTTGCAGCTGTGGAACTCCAGCTAAAATTCAAAGACAATTCTCAATCCTACTTTGTTTGTTTTGTCTTCTCCTTCTTGCTTTTTTCTGTTCTGTCTACAGTAATTTTTAAATGGAATTCTCCTCTCCATTTGATCTCATCCCCGGAGTAGGAAGCATTTTTCCTCAACTCCCCTATGTTGATTCCTCTGCAATGATCGCGTCCACCTTTTGGAGGGAAGTTTACTGCTAAGGACCTTGGAGAATCTATCATACAGGACAACACATGTCCTGCCTCTGGTCTTGTCAGGCATCGCTAATTGAGCACTGCCCTTTGTGTCCCTGAACTCTGGCACAGCCCCACAAGACAGCCACTGCTATCTATCAGACCAGATGCACAAGAGGAAGCCGACTTTCATCACATTCCTAGAATGACTTAAACAGCAATACCTCGATCAGAGAGTTACCTTTTTTAAGGGAACATTCTGGTCACTGCTGTTCCTCTCTCTGAAACTCCTTTTTAAATTTCCTTCTTGTGTAGTTGGGGACAAGTGACCACAAAAGGCCATACTTGTGAGAATTCATGGATGGCATGGAGAATTGGCTAACTCACCCCTGGGAATAAAAGAACTTCTATCCTCAATCCCGTTCTTTCTTTGGTTAAGCACCTCCTGCCTAAGGAAGTTGAAAAAATATCCCAGTTAAAGAGAATTTATTTTCATAAAGAAGCAGGAACTTTCTTGGAACTGTAAAAATACTTCCCTGAAATAATTATTTCTGATTCAGAGCCCCTTTGCTGCTCATAAATTCAGAAATCAGGAGTGCTCTAACTGGGTATTTTCTTGATTAGACGATGTGGATATAGGTCAATGGGGGAGGGAAGTTTCCTTACCTTTGTACAAAGTCAAGGACGATCTAGTTGGAGATATTAATAGTTTAGTGTTCTGACCAGTCATAGACAAGGAGGAAGAAAAGCACTTGCTGTTCTGGGACAGTGCGCCTGTGTGTGCACACACATGCATGTGTGCGTGTGCATCTGTGTAAGTTGCCAGCACAGTTGCTTGGAGAGAAGGCAGAAGGGATTGGATGTACTGAAAAGAGTAACCTGCTATCTACATGCCCTTCCCTTTACTCTTTCCCGTAAGTATTCTCAAAAGAACAACTTCATAGCCCACAGGTAACAGGGAAGTTGTGTTTCTCATTGTCAGTTTCCAGTGGTAGCAGAGCAAACACTTTGCTCCAAATCGGCTGTGTCTGTGACTCAGAGGTTCTCTCCTCAAGATTCACAACTCGAACGAAGAATAAGGGCCTCATATTGTTTTATAGGGTGTTTCATTCCTATCTTCTCGGATTTTCACACAAAAAAAATAGTTACCTTTTCTAATATAAATACTCAACAAACAAGAAATAGAAGGGCACATCCTAAGCCTGATAAAGACCATCTGTGAATAACCCACAGCTAACATTATACATATTGCTTTCTTCTTACAATCAAAAACAGAAAGAGGATGTTTTATTCAACGTTGTACTGGAAGTTCTATGCAGAGTAGTTAAGCAATAAAAAGAAATAAAAGACTTCCAGGTTAGAATGGAAGAAGTAAGACTGTCCCTATTCTGAGATGATATAATCTCATATATAAAAAATACTAAAAAATCATTAGAACTAATAAATGAGTTTATCAGTAAGGTTTCAGAATGTAAGAGCAATATACAAAAATCAATTGTATTTCTGTACCCCAACAATGAACAATTTAAAAATGAAATTACAAAAACAATTCCATTTACAATAATATTAAGAAAAAAGCCTCAAAAAACCTAGGAACAAATTTAACCCCAGAGGTAAAGGCTTGTACAGTGGATTACAAAATGTTACTGGAAGTTAAGTAAATATAACTACATTCCTTGTTTGCGGATCAGAAGATGGCAATGTTTCCCAAATTGGCCTACAAATTCAGCAAAATCCCAACTTTGTTCTTTGCAAAATTTGAACAAATTTACCCTAAAATTCACATGGAAATTACCAGGAGTTAGCCAAACTCTTGTTTAGGCTGCAAATTCAGGAGCCCCCAAGTCCATCCTTATTTCTGACCAGCTGGCTACAAATTCGGGAGTTTCCACAACTGCCTTTGTGTTTGATAAGTTACTGGAATGACTCAAGGAACACAAGAAAGTGCTATACTTATACAACAGTTTTATTTTAGCACATAGAGAATTATTTTAATTACATACAGATTAAACCAGCCAAAGGAGGAGACACATGAGGCAAAGTCTGAGAGGATTCCAAATGTGTAGCATCCATCTTCCTCAGGGATGTGCCTCCCTCCAGGCATTGCAATATGCCAGTGCTCAGAAAGGATTGCTAACCAAAGAAGTTTTAGTGCCCAGAGTTTTTATCAAGGCTTCTTTATGTAGGTGTGATTGACCGAAACATTGGCCACATGGTTGGACTCAATCTCTAGCCTCCCATCCCGTCCCCCAAATCAAGTCAATATCAGATGGCTCAAAGCCCCAATCCTCTAATCATGTGGTTGGTCTTTCAGGCATGGCCAGCCCCCATCCTGAGTCATCTCCTTGGTATAAACTATTAAGGGCTCACCATGAATCACCTTGTTAGCACAAACTATCAGGTATGGTCCAAGGCCCACCGTGAATAACAGAGGCACTCCTATTGCTTGAGAAATTCCAAGGGCTCAAGGGTTATCTCCCAGTAACTAAGGACAAAGGCCAGCCACATTCTTTATTTTACAGAAATGCAAAGGACCCATAATATCCAAAACAATATTGAAAAAATCCTCAAATTTAAAGGAATCATAATTCTGAATTTCAAAACTTACTTCATAGCTACAGTAACCAAGACAATGTGATACTAGCATAAGGATAGACATAGATCAATGGAATAAAATTGAGAATCCAGAAAAAAAAATCCTTACATTTATGGTCAATTGATTTTCTACAAGATGTCAAGACAATTCAATGAGAAAGAATAGTCTTTTCAACAAATGAGGCTGGAACAATTGAATATTCACAGGCAAAAGAATGAAGTTGGACTCCAACCTCACATCATACAAAAATTAACTCAAATGTATCAAAGAACTAAATGTAAAGACTAAAATTACAACACTCTTAGAAAAAACATATGGGCAAATCTTTGTAACTTTACATAACATCAGAAGTCTTAGATATGACACCAAAACCAAAGAAAAAAAAATTGATAAGTTGGACTCAATCAAAACTTAAAACTTTCATAATTCAAACAACAGCATCAGAAAGTGAAAAGAAAAATTGCTGAGTAGGGAAGGTATTTGCACATGACATATTTGATTAGGGACTTGAATGCATAATATATAAAGAACTCTTATATTCCAACAATAAAAACATAAATAACCCAATATAAAAGTAAGCAAAGTATTTCCATAGATGTTTCTTCAGAGGGTATGTACAAATGGCTAACAAACACATGAAAAATGCTCAAGATCATTAGTCATTATGGAAGTGCAAATCAAAACCTTAATAAGATACCACTTCACAACCACAAAAATGGCTAAAATTTAAAAACAAACAAACACACACAAAACCCAAGTGTTGATAAAGTTGTGGAGAAATTGGAGGCCTCATGCATTGTTGCTTGGGTTAGAAAATGGTGCAGCCACTTTGAAAACAGTTTGGAAGTTTCTCAAAATGTGAAATATGTATATATTTGCCATATGACCAAGTAATTGCACTCCTTGGTATATACCTAAGAGAATTGAAAACACATATTTACACAAAAACTTATAAATGAGTGCTGGTGGCAGCATTGTCTATAATTGTCAAACAGTAGAAATAATCCAAATGTCCATCAACTGATAAATGGACAAACCAAATGTGGTATATCCACACCTAATGCAATATTATTCTGCCAAAAAAAGGAATGAAATCCTGATACATGGTACAACATGGTTGAACCTTAACAACATGCTAAACAAAAGAAGCCAGACACAATAGGCCACATAGTATGATTATATTTATATGAAATGTCCAAAATATATAAATCTATAGAGATGTAAAGTAGATTGGTGTTGCCATTGGGTGGAGGAGGAGGCATTGTGGAATGTCTCTGAAAGGGCACACGATTTCTTTGTGGGGCGATAAAAATGTCCTACAATGAGACATTGGTGATGGCTGCACAACTCTGTAAATATATCAAATGCCACTGAATTGTGCACTTTAACATGACATGTATTAATTGTACGTACTGTATATCTGTAGTTTCTGATATCTAGTGACTTCTATTTTTAGAGTTGATTTCATTTAGAAATAAGAAGCTCTGCCCGTGGAAAAGCCTGGTTCATTTTATGCCACTTAATGCTTAACAGTATTTTATAAAAAGAAAGGATTTGTCCAACTATCCTTTTTTGACCTCTTACCATAGGCCAGGTGCTGTACTAGGCTCCCAAAATTTGCATGAGAGCTAGAACTTCCTTGCTCTCAGGGAGTTTATGATCTAATGAAATAAATGAATGGATCACACAGGTGATTACAGTGCAATGTAACACGCGCAATGATGAAGGTCTGCACGAGATACTAAAGCATAAGCAGCAAGGTTACCTCGTGTTGGGGTTCTTAGATGAGGCAAAGTCTTAATAAATCTTATGTGAGGAACAGGTGTTAAGTGGATGAACCAATCTATTCACGTACTCTATATACTGAAATGAGTTTATTTTGTAGTTGATGGAGAGTTATGAAAGGTTTTATCAAGAAGGTGACATGTTCAGATTTCCATTTAGAAATCTGGCACTCTGGTGTCTATGTGAAAAATACATAAAGAGGGTCTGGAGTAAAGGCAAGAAGAAGAGAAAGGATTCGATGGCTATGGGCCAGGTGAGAATTCACGAAGGGCTGAACTGGGCAAGGGGAGTAGGTACCTGGAGAGGAGGTTTAAGAAACAATTTGGGAGCATTGTCAGGGAGTGATGAGGATCATGGCTCTCTTAGCTCTTCCCTCCTGCATAAGGGTGCCCCAAAGGGAGAGGCCGTGCAGGAGGAGATGCGGGTATAGGCAGAGGAGGATGACTTCAGTTGCGGAATGGAGATAGGATAAATCGCTGCATTCCATTTTCAATATAAGTAAACAAATACAGCACAAACAAGCTTAACAATACAAGGTAAAACTAACACCTTGGTGTCATTTCATACATACTTAGAATTTTTCTAATCTTCCTACTGCTTAATATTTGTGCTCTCCCTCCTTTAATTCCAGGCTGATAAGAATAAGTCCTTGTGATAAAACAAACAGAATGAAACACGGTTTTATTACTCAGTAGCTGTCAGCACGTGCTTTGTGACTCCTCTGATCAAATCCCATTTCTCAGCACAGCCAGCTTATGTCCAGCTCGCCTTGTTCCCTGTACTCGCCCTTCCCTTGTTCTTTTCCTTCCTCTTTCTGCTTCTTCTCCCCTTTATAGAGGACCTACCTGAGGCCGGTGTGTCTGCCTGGGTTCTTCCTACTCAACGCCTCCGGGTGATGACTTCGGTGCACGCCAGCAATACCATTCCCTCTCCACCCTGCTACAGGAAATCAGAACCTTTTACAATACAACGCATCCATGTTAATTAAAATTAAATCATCATATATAAAAAAAGATTAAAATAATATCGCAGATATGTTTAGCAACATTGAACTTATTTCTCAACAACTGTAAACTCTATCTGAAGTATCTTTCCAAGTCGTACTGTGAGTCTTTAGAAAGAGGAGCAACACATTCTAGATGATGCAGCTCGTTCTGGGGATCTATGGCTTATTCTGGTAGCAAATGGCCTTGGGTCATCACCACTGAAAGGCAACTTCCTCTGAGTAGGAATAGACACTTATTCTAACACTCCGGCACAGTTCTTCTAAATATTTACAAGAGAGAAGCCATAGCCAGTTGTGTTTTGCTTTCTACCACAGGAGAAAATTTGGGAATTAAATATAATTAAGCAAGTTGATATCTCAGGATGATGATTTGATTGCCGTGAGCGGGGAGAGGCCCTGTGATTAATGGTGTGAGGTGTGGTGTAGTGGAAAAGAGTGGGGCTGTGCCGCCAGCCAGCTGTGGTTACCACGGGCCACTCAAACCCCCGTGGATCTGCTCCCTTAAAAATCCCTGCAAAAGGAAGGGATTATGCCACCATTTCACTTCTGTAGTCCACATGGCTGAGTCCGAAAACACTGGGTCAGTGCTTACTCTGAGTCACTAGGGTGCAGTGAGGGGACAGTACCTCTAATGGGCCTGTCTCTGGGAACTGGGACAGGATCAAGTGTCAGCAGACCTTTTTATGAGATGTGTCTCCGTGTGCTATGATGTTTGCATGAGCAAACAGAAATGTGACCTGTGTTTGACAGTGATCATGGCCAAATCCCTCTTAGATCAATTAATGTCAAAGCTTTCTCTCATACTATTAATATAATGATTAATGTACTGTAATGTGTTTAAAAGTTAAAACTTTTTGCTTCTCTGGGATGTGTTTTGTCTGGAGAGTGGTGGGGAGGCCTGGCTGGGGAAGGTGAGTGACATCTCTGGGGACATTGTGCCAGGTCCTCCTGCCCCATGTTTCCCACGGTGATCATGAAACAGTGCTATGACATACCGACCGAGGGGCTTCTAAACATCTTAAAGCTCAATACTCTTTAAGAAATTACGAAATGTTTCAGACATGCAACACAGTATAAAGCATGACGTAACGACTACCCTTGTGGTAACCACCCATCTTAAGAAATAAGACATTGCAAATGCAGGTGAGATGCCTGTGGCCCCTCCCCAGCTGTAGTCCTCTCTCTCTCTCTGAGGGGCTCATTGTCTGACGTAGCTTTTTTTTTTATCCTAATTTAATCTTACGTGTAACTCCTTTATGCAGAATGCGAAATTTCATCAGTACAAATAAGAACAATAAGGATGTTTGATAGAGAAAAAATGTTTTGTCAGGGATTGTGGGTGATGATTGATGTCTTTTAATGGCTGTATCATTTATTTATAGGGATCTCACCTAATAACACATCAGGGATATCAAGGCAAGGATGTGCCACCATTATTTCAGCCTTTCTCTTATTACTAGTTGTTTAGATTGTTTCCAGCTCTTTGATTCAGTAAACAATGCTTTAATAAGCACGTGCATGTGTATGTAGATTAGATAGAGAGACGGATGGACAGACAGATAGATAGAAAGATGGCTGGGTGGACAGATAAATAGATTGATTGCTCCAAAAGTACCGTGGCATTTTATTTCTAAAGGAAAGATTCCCCCAAAGTGTAGGCACAAAGACTGACTATATTTTTAATTTTGATAGATGTTGCTCAGTTTTCCAAGAGTTAATTATTAATATCTGGAATCAGAGGGTTCTACATCTGAAGCACTGTTACGTAATCCTTGGATTTCTTGGGCCATTTTGAAGCCCACTGGACTTGGGATTTTTAGCCATTTTGTTTCTGCCTTGCCTGCCTATGTGACCTTTGATAAATGTGAAACTGTAAAATATCTTGTCTTTTCTACCTAGGATACAAAATGAAGAAATAAAGAAAAATTCTTGGCTGGGTGCTAGAAAATGGAGGTAAGGCCTGACTTCTGTCTTTCTGGACTGAGTTTCTGGTTTCAAGATGGTGATAGTTCCTATTCTGGGAAGAAATAGACCATTTCTTTGATGCTGTATTTCAGCACAAGCATAAAAGAAACTGCCAAGTAATGGAGGAAAGCCCTTTCTGGCTGTTTAATGCAACAGGGAATTCTGTGGCATTCTGCTTTTTATGTGAATAAGGGATCCTTCAGCAACACGATATCCCGGCACCCATTTGTGCAAAATTAGATGAAACCAATTACTTTAAAAACAAAAACCAACAACAAAAACCAAGCTCAGAATCACACATTCTTCTCAACAGTAACTTCCTAAAGTCAGTATGAGCAAGACTAGATTAAACAAACAGCTGTGAATAAAGTCTGGAACACATTCTTTGCAGAAAACTAGTTCTAGCTCATAGGAAAGACTCAGTCTTCATTATCGAACTGAGAAGCAAATTTGGACAAAATCAGAATACACAACAAATTCATATCCACTGCTCTGGACTTTCAGATCGCCTTTGCACTCTGGCCCTGTATATTCTCATGGATTTTCTTCAAAACCGCATGAACTCGGGGGTAGACCAACAGCCTCTTAAACAGGCACATGAACTCCCCTTTGCAGCCACCATACATGTAAGCAGCGCGTCTCTAACAAGTCCAGGCCATCCCAGAGAAAGTAAATCCTAGAAAAGAAGAAAGGAAGGACGGAAGTGGGGAGGTGGGGAAGGCAAGAGTCATTCCCTGAGAAAACATTCGATGTTCAAGTGTTAGACTTAATGACACCGTGGTACTGGGGACGGGGCGGGCCAGAGAGCCTCCATCTTATGCCAAAACTTGAACTGCTGAGACTTAAAACAAAAAAAAAAAAGAAAAGGAAAAAAACCCAGTTAAAATAAACAACTAAGTGTGCAAGCAAGCAAACAAACAAATCTATGGGGTAAAGGCAAACGTTGGGATGCACTCAATAAAGCCCTTTTACATCAATTAATGCTATTGTTTATTTAATCTCCAAATTCCATCGCATGTGGCAGGCAGGAGTGCTGCTCTTCTTTTCAACTGAAACAGTGCAAAACACAGTCTGGATCCAAGGAAATCTTGCCAAAATCCCTGGCAATGTATCACTTTTTTAAGCCCTGTTTTGCTTTTGTGCTCATGGTAACGTTTGCAGCTGTCGAGCGTGGCTTCGGGCTGTCTGACTCCCTTGAGAGAATTTATGTGTTTTTCTACTTCCTTTCCTTATTAGGAGGCAGGAATCTGCGACACCTATTAGAACAAGTATGCACAAAGGGTAATGACCATGCAATTTATTAGCGGTCTGTTCTTCCTCAAATGAGCTCTCGGCCTCTGTTCCGAGAGGGCCATGCCTGTGTTTGAATTCGTCTCTGCTTTCTCGGCAGCAGGTGGGCAGAGTGGCCTTTCAAGGGGACGAGGGAAGATGCCAATTCTTTCTTCCACACCAAGGCATGGAAAAGGAGGACTGTAGTATCAGGGTTTGAGCTTAATGAATGTGAAGTAGTAGTGGACAAAGGTGAATAGGATTGAAATAAAGAGAAAATATGAGCTACAAATATTTTCATAAGAGCTCTGTGCCAGGGAACCTTTTTGAAAAAGTTCTGAGAAACTTTTTGTTTTCTTTTCTTTCTTTTTTTTTTTTTTTTTTTTTTTTTTAGAATAGGCAAAAAAACTGATGTGGAAGTCAGTTTGTTCTTTAAGGCCTGGGTGAGGAGAAAGAGCCTTTTCTAGGAAAAAGTATGAAATTTCTTGCTTCCTCCATGTTTCCGTAGAGAGAGAAGGTAGCCATTTGGGGAAAGGGATGACTGGAAGTTAGGAGTGGGCTCAACCAGAGCTGAGCCCTCACAGAAATCTTCAAACAAGGGGGCAGGAGAGAAGCTGTGGGTTCTAACGAAATCCTCATCAGCCTGAAGGTGCCAGGCCAGACTCCACCCCTTCCTAGCACCAAGCTAAGGTCTGGAGTCCAGACGGAAAGTTCAGGAGAATATAATGCTTGGGGCCAAGTTCATTCTCTGTTAAAATCACAGGTATGTTCGAGAAAATGTAATCCATATGTTTTTTATTCATTCACTTTTAGCTCATCAAAATGTTTCAGTGAACCACTTAACGTCGACAAAGTTTGTTGAGTCCTTCTTCTTCAAGGCAAGAAACCACGTTTGGCTGCAGAAGGTGGATTCCAACCCCAGAAAGGGCAGGTTCAACTTGAACTCAGAGTCTCAAGGAGTGGGCTCTAACTTGGAGACGTCTCATTGGCTCTACTGAGAAATAACACGACCAAGGACTTGTACATTGTCCTTGTGCTGTTTTTAGGGTGGGGGTGGTATTGGGGGGAGGCAACGGGCCAATGTTCTTTTGAGCTTTTGAGCATGATCTATACTGTGAAATGCCGAGAATAATTTCAATCACTCTTGGTATGTTGAAACTTCTCCATAATCAATTCATCTTTTTCTCATGAGCTCTCAAAGATTGTTTTCCTCTCCCATCATCTATCAATATAATCCCCTACCTCGAAGATTCATTCTCGCATCTCCCTAGCACCGTATCTCACAATATGTACTCACGTGCTGGCCACATACCTAACGTTACGCATCCGGCCTAGATGCAGTTGTAGCAATAGCATGTGCTGTTAAAATCAGAGAATAGGCGTTCTGAGACAGTAAAGATGACATGTAGAAGAAAAACACACTTGTACAGATAAGTTGGCAGGAAGATAAATCTAAAGGGTTGGAAAATACGCTAATTAGGCCCCTTCTTCTTAGCAGGTCTGGCTTTTCTCATTTTGAACATAACCCTGGGTTAAAAAAGGAAGGAACCTGCTGGAGGGTTTGTCCAGCCACAGCAGAAGGAGCACATTTCACTATGGCGCTTCACGTCACTAACGCGGGTCCCCTGACACATTGCCCCTGCCCTGCATAAATCTCAGTGAGCAGCAAATGAGACCCATGTTTGGGTTTCTGACTAAACTCCTGGCTTCTTTTCACATTTTGCTCAGTCATTTCAAGTAAGCTAGCCAAAGCTGCTAATTAAAGAAGGAATGATTTATTTCATAAGTTTTCTTTTCCCTCAGGAAACATAACTCAATCCCAGGCACAGCTAGTTTACCTCGCCCTAGTCAATAAATTACACCCACCTCAGTAATAGTTAATTAGGAAAACCGAAAACCCCGTGACAGAACCTCAAGGCGGGTAGGGGTCGGCCGCTGGGAGCCAGAGTGTGCGAGGAGTGTGATCCGACGCTCCGCGGGGCTCACAGGCCCAGGTGCCGAGCCCCGGCCTCGCCATGCGCTGCGGGAGCACATTCTGTCCGGGGCTGCCGTCCCGCAGAGACTCCTGCCTTCAGTTCTTCTTTGTGAGGTCGGGGAATGGAAACACTGTCTTTAATCTTCTTATAAAATTGCTATGAAATTTTTTAAAAAAACGAAAACATTACAAACAGCAAAAATCTGGAGATGAATTGTCCTTCAATATATGTTTCGTGTGTGTTTCTCCAGCAATGAACGAGGCATCACTAAAGTTTAACGTTCAAGAACAAGACCCTTTTTTCTTTTAATAAAAGAGAGAGGCCTCAAAACTCACACACTGTCGACCCAGCCTTTCCATATATAAATATTAACTGGAAAAGAGCCAGATCATGCCCGCTCGCCTGGTTCTCTATATATGGTGAATCAGTTCATCAGTGCAATGCAAGAAGCAGATATAGGCTCAACGAGAAATCTAAAACCGATGTCTACTTATGGTGCTTTGGAGTTTCTAAGCATTCCACTAATATGCGACCTGACAGTTACAGAGGTTAGACTGGTGTTTCTCAAACTTTAATGCTCACGCGTCTCTCTTGCAGGTCTTGTTCAAAGGCAGATTCCAATAGATCTGGGGTGGGACCCCAAGAATCTGTGTATCAAATAGGCTTCCGGATGGTGCCAGCGGCGCTGACACTCTGAGTAGTGGGGGCTGGGAAACATCACCCACTTTTTGAGTTGGCTGGTAGATCTGAGAGTGCTGGTGCGAACAGGTATAAAAACCAGGATACAAACTGCATTAGATTCCTCCTCCTAAGCAAACCATTTTCCAGAACAGGAAGTGGCAAACTTTTTCTCTCAAGTATCAGTAAACATTTTAGATTTTGTAGACCGTCTATACACTGTTGCAACTACTCAGCTCGCCATTGGAGTGCAACAGCAGCCTTTGAAAATGTGTAAATAATTGAGTTTGGCTGCATTCCAATAAAACTTTATTTCTAAAAGTGAGTGGTGGGCCAGAATTGACCCATGGGCCTTATTTTGCCAAACCCTGTTTTAGAACAATGGCTTCCAAAACTTCAAAGTTGTACATCCAGAGAAGCAACCCCACGCACATACATGCTTATTTATAAATTCTATGTACGCCCTGATGCACTAATCCAAAAGTGAAATACAAAAGAAAGAAAATTGATATAGAATCTCTAATATTTCTTTGTTCATCCAATTGGAGCATCTTTCCTTTTCCCTGGATATGCACACTCACCTTAGAACCTTTCCATGGAGATAATTTTAAAATATAATTTTCTCAACAAAAATGATAACATCAGAATAAGTAGACCTTGGGGTTTTGATGGTTTTTGGAATTCCAGGACATAGGACAACCATAATTTATTAAGATCTGACAGCAAGCAACTAGAGGGAAAGCACTGAATATAATTGCTTTATGTAAATCAATATGGTGATGTAATCACTGCTCTCTGTGGGGCTTCTTTGCGCAGTACTATGTGCAAGAGACCTACCACGTGTGATCTCACTCGCTACTTACACCGCTCTCAGAGGTAGGCCAATTATTATTTCCATTTTACAGCAGAGAGAACCGAGATTCAGAGAGGCTGGTATGAGGGAATATAGTTAGTTCCCCATTTAGTTAGTTGGTTAGGTGGGGTGTAAAGGTCACATCTGCCTAATTACAAAGCCCTTGCTCTTAACAGCTGCCATTTATTGCCTCATCAAATCATGATTATTTTCCAAAATTTTAGTATTTATTTATTCTATAATGACATCATATTGATGGAAAATCCCTCTGGTTATAGTGAATGGGTTTAGCATACTCCATCCAACCGCTTCATCCTGCCAGAAATTTGCCATTGGAAGTAGTGGTAATACTAGGCCTTTGTGCTAAGGGAGATTGCCTGCTAATTTCAACAATATTGTTGGTTTCTTTAAGAAGATTGCTTAGTGGCCATCAAATGCATTAAGAATTCTTACTCCTTTGAATGATCATGTGCTAAAAAGCTATTTATTACCAAAACTCAATCAGACATGACCATGAGAGCCAAATGCCTATGACTGTTTCTATGTAAAAAGGAGTTGATTTGTAAGGTTAATAGCTTTACTTGCAGGATTTATTCCTAAAGATCCAAATCAGTAATAGAGAGCCTATCCATATACCTCATTCTAAAGAGAAAAGTTAAAGTTTAAATAAAAATATTGGCATTTACATGACAAGGAAGGCCTTAGAATTATAAACCATGGTTATGAAGTGGAAGAGAGAAGACTACTGGCATATTGAAAAAAACTTTTATTTCAAAATAAATGATGCATCAAGGTAAGTGTAGAGCAGTTGTATCTAGTAACATTGCTATTCAGACTGAAGGTTCTGTCAATAAACCTTGGAAGTTTAATCATGAATTATAAATCAAGAGTGAGAGAATATTTTCGATGAGAAGAACATTAGGAATGGGAGTGCAGGTAAATCTAAAAACAATGAGATCAGAAGCTAGGGTAATGAGAGTCATATTTTGAATAAAAAGTCAGGACATATTCTGAAACATATTCCTGTTTTCAAACATTCTCTTTGTCAGATTATCTTGGAAACCTAGGATAATGATCACTGTCATCTCGGTCATTAATAATGCTACTTAAAATGTGGCACATTTTAGCATTTTTCTGATATTGTAAATTGTATTTCCAATTTGACATCCTTCATTTTATTGAATATGCCTTTTAAATATAAAATTCATACTGTGTGTGGCACTCCTTATTTATATAATTATCTTACCTCAATTATAAAATTTGCAGGTTTACTTTTTCAAAATATTTTAGTATGTCTAGTCTACAACCTCAAAAATGTTGTTAAAGATATAAAATCATATTATAAGAACAAGAAACTCACAGAAAACTGTTACATCAAGAACAGGATGCTCATAATTATTACACACATAACAGTAGGGTTTTTTAAATTTTTTGGATAGATTAAGCATTTTAAATACATCAACTTCACAAAATATTTGAGACTTAAAGAGTAGGCAATTTCCTTGTATGTTGCATGAAAAAAAATTGCTTAATAGCAATACAAAAACACTCACCAGACATGATGAAATGATATATCTTACCCAGTAAATGAAAATATAAGCAAATACATATAGATAAAACCTCCACTCTTAATATCTTTATGCTACACTGTCCTGAGTTTAGTTCCTTGGCACAAAATTTGAGCTTTTCCTTTATTACATTTTTAAAATTTCAATGAAATTGTCTATATTCTTTGCACCATTTATAAATTCCTTTAAAAATCGGTGAGCATTTTGTCTCCAAGGTTTATCATTATAATTAAAGCAAAAAATATTTCTCTGAGTTTAAAAATCATTTCTTTTTATTAATGATCTAACAAAAAAAAAATATAATGATGGGTTCAGAAAGGAAACTTCAATAGAGATAAAACTTCTGAATCACACCTGTGCTGTAAGAGAAAAATAATTTTTGATTTTCCAGCATTCAAAGATTTCTTCTTTATAGGGGAAATATCTTAGCGTATGTGCTCCTGCGGTTATTCTGTGCTCTGTGTCTTAGTCTGAATTCTCTCTGAAGCAAACTGAGAGGCAGTAATTTAATTGCAAGAAATTTTCTTTGCAAATGACTCCAAAAGATGCTGGTAGAAGGGTGGGAAAGTACAACAGCAAGGGAGAAGAAACCAATAAATGCTGCATTATCAAGCGAGTCATCACCAAGGGCAACATGAGCCTCATCGCCATGAGGAACGGTGGGGAACAGTGCACAACACAGCTCTCAGAGTTTTCACACCAGAGGGACAAGGGAGCTGGGGAACCTAAGCAGCAATACTGTGATGGTTAATTTTATGTGTCAACTTAGGTATGCTATGGCGCCCACACGTTTGTTTGAACACCAGTCTAGATGTTACAGCGAAGGTATATTTTTAGACGTGACTGACATTTAAATCAATAGACTTTGAGTAAAGCAGATTACCCTCCATAATGTGGGTGGCCTCGTCCACTCAGCTGAGGACTTAAGAGGACAAGACTCCCTGCAGACTGCCTTCAGGCTCAAGCTGCAACATCAGCTCTACCTGGAATCCCCAGCCTGCCCTACAGATTTCAGACTTGCCAAATCAAGCCAGCCAATTGCTTAAAATCTTTCTCTGTCTCTCTCTCTCGCTGTCTCTCTTCACACCTACCCACCCACCCTCACTCCCATGCTCACACACTCTATTGGTTCTGCTTCTCTGGAGAACCTTGACTAATATAAATACCCTTCAGTACTTGGTTGAGGGCTCCCTCAGGCAAAGAGGTGCAGGGGCTGGCAGCAGGAAGTTGGGTAGGCTTGCAGTGAAATGAGGTGAGGGGATAGTGGCAGGTCACAAACAGTGGCTGCTATACTCTGCTTTCTAATACTAAAGACTGAATGGGATGAGGCCTAACCATCAGCATCTAGGAGCACCGCCTTCCAGGGGGTCAGAAGTGGAGTCCATTTTTGTGGCTGAGTCTTACATTAATAGCAGTGTTGGCCTAACTGGGTCTCTTAAAAAATGATTGGGTTCTTACCACCACCCTACCCGAGAGTGGCCTGTGCTTACACATCTAATTCCTGTTCACCAATTTCCTGTCAGTTCTATGAGCTATCGGTTGCCTTCCAACAAATGCCACTTTTAAAAAATAATGACCAGAAACTACATTTTTTCATTTCAGTAAGGAACTTTGACTGTTATGTATGGTTTTCAGATGCATTTTGAGCATTTGCTGCTGCTCCTAGCTCATATCTAATCTGGTCCATTTACTATTTTCAGAGTCAGTGACTTTTGTAGACTCTCTTTTCCAGGTACAAGTTATTATTTTTAGTATTCTCTTTGAGATATAAAATAGGAAAAGATACTAAGTGTACATTTTATCAGGAAGTGGCAACACCTTAAACCCATGGCAGTAGGAGCTATTAAATAGAAGTTTGTTCCCTTAGTCATTCAATTATAATTTGTTAAACCATTACGATAGTAATTAGAGTTTAGAATATAATAGTGAATTAGATTCAGTCTTCATCTATGTTGGAGAAAGACTAAAACAACACTGCAACAACAACAAAAACTACAGCATTCTACTAGCAGGGAAGAGGGAATAATTTTAAAGGATATAGTGAAACAGTCATTAAACAGATGGGGTGTTTTAGCAGAGATAAAAAAGGATTTTTTTTATAAAAGAGTCAAACTGAGATACTAAAAATAAAATAAATAAATAACATCAGAGATTTTAAAAAAATATCCTTTTGATGGGCCCATCAGCAGACTGGACACTGCCAAAGGGAGATAAGTCAGTGAATTTGAAGAGAGGTTGATGGAAATTGCCCAAACCGAAATAAAAATGGAAAAAAATGATTTTTTAAAAAGATGAAGAAGGATAAGGAAAGGAAGGGGGAAGGGAAAAAGGAGAAGAATAAAAGGTGGCATGATCAAACTGTTGAAAATCAAAGTTAAAAGGAAATTTTAAAGGGAGCCAGAGAAAAAACACAGAAGAACAGAGAAAAAAAATACACCATTGACTTTTTCTGGTAAACAATGTAAGCTGGAAGACAATGGATAGATGTCTAAAGTAATGAAAGAAACAAAAACTTTCCACCCGGAATCCTATACCCAGCAATAGTATTTTTCAAATATGAAGATGAAATAAAGACTTTTTCTACAAACAAAAGTTGAGATAAAACATTGCCAGCAGCCTATATTATAAGAAATATTAAAGGAAGTGTTTGGGGCAGAAGGAATATGTTACCTCACAGAAATGCAAATCTAAGCAAAGAAGAGTGCTGAAAATGATTTGAAAATGTGGGCAAATATGAAAAATAATTTTTCTAATTTTTTAGTCCCTTTATAATTGACTGTCTAAGGCAAAATAGTAACAATATATTGTGGATTTACAGAATGTATCATAAAATGTATGATAAAAATTACACAAAAGCTAGGAAGTCGAAACTGAAAGTACACAATTATGAGCTTCTCACACTGTACTTGAAGTACTATAATATTTTTGAAGGTATACAGTAACATATGAAAGACGTAAATTGTAAAGGTAAATATTAGAACAACCACTACAGATAAATATTCAATTAATCCAAAAGAAAGCAAGGGAAGAGTTTGAGGGAAAAAAAAACCAGATGGGACACTTGAAAACACATATAAATATGGTACCTTTAAATCCAGTCCTACCAATGATTACATTAAATGGAAATGTCTAAAGCCATTTAAAAGGCAGAAATTAGCACAGGCAACAAAAGAAAAATAATTAAATTGGAATTCAAAAAAATTAAAAACTTCTGTGCTTCAACCAAAAGCATCAAGAAAGTGAAAAGACAACACACAGAATGAAAGAAAATAGTTGCAAATCATATTTTTGATAAAGCTCCTGTATCCAGAACACATAAAAAACTTTTACAACTTAATAATTTAAAAAGATAAATAACCCAATTTTTAAAAGGGGGAAAGGATTTGAATAGAAATTTTTCCAAAGAGGATATACAAATGGTGAAGAAGAATATGAAAAAATATTCAATATCATTAGTCGTTAGGGAAATGAAATGAAAACCACGAGATAGTACTTCACACTCAACTGGGATGGCTATAATTAAAAAAGATAGAAAATAACAAGTGCTGACATGCATATGGAGCAACTGGAACTCTCATACACTGCTGGTGAAAATGGAAAATGGCACAGCCACTTGGAAAAACAGGAAGTTCCTCAAAATATTAAACATAGAGTTACCTTATAACCCACAAATTCTACTCCTAAGTGTATACACAAGAAATTAAAAACATATGTCTACTCAAAAGCTTGCACACGAATGTTCATGACAACATTATTTGTGATAGCCCAAACTGGGAACACCCAAATGTCCAGTAACTGATGACTGAATACATAATATATAACTTTATTGTATAACATTTATACAATGTAATATTATTCATCAATGAAAAGAATAGACATACTGATCCATGCTACAACGTACATGAACCTTGAAAACATTATGCTAAGAAGCCAGTTACAAAAGACCACATATTGTATGATGTTGTTTATTAGAACCCTCCAGAATAAGCTAATATAGAAAGTTGATTATTGACTGCATAGTGCTGGTATGGGAGGGAGAATGGAGAATGATTGCTAATGAGGGCACAGGTTTTGGGAAGAATGATAAGAATGTTCTAAAATTAGATTGTGGTGATGGTTGCTCAACTCTGAGATATAATAAAAACTGTTGACTTTGTACACTTTAGATGGGTAAATTTTATTGAATGTGAATTATATCTCAGTAAAGGTGTGTTTTTAAAAAGGCAGGTCATCAGATTGGTTAAAAAAACAAGACCTAACAATATGCTGTCTACAAGAAAGCACTCCAAATATAAAGAAATCAAGTGGTGAGTGGTAAGGCTTCAGAGGTAAACAAGGATAAGATTATGTACAACCTTGTATGCTCCACTGAAAAGCTTGAGTTTTGTATGCAGGGCAGTGGGAATTTCACAGAAAGATATTAAGCAGAACAGTAATGTGATAAGCCAGGCCAATACTTGGGTGAGGCCAGCCAGGTGCTTAGCAAAATTTAAGGTGGCACTCACTGTCAGGTCGTGCACACAAGGGGCAGCCCCTGATTATGAGTGCTCCCTTAAATGTTGTGTCCTTGGTGCCTGGCTTGCCTCCCCATTGCCTGGCCCTGGCATAAACTCCCTGAGCTTTAGAAAGAGCACCTTCCACACTCCACAATGTGAGAGTATACTCAAAGAGTGAAAAATCAGAGGCAAGGAGATCACTTACTGTGCACATCTGATTATCAGTTACGTGTAAAGATAAAGCCACACTTTCACGGAGCCTGTATTTTGACAAGGGCAGGGGAAGACAGATAACAAACATTAAAGCATAAATCAGATAATTTCAAGTGTGTGATAAGTGCTAAAAAGATATCAAAGTAGGGTAATGGTGTACACAGTAACTGGGTGAGCTAAGGACGACTTTAGGTAGGATAAGCGTGACCGTTGTAATTTATTGTGCAGACCAAGGCAGTTGTGAGAGTGAAATGGAATGCTAATGGTAATTAAAATGACATAATTTGGGGATTATTTATTTATTTTTTGAACAATAATTTTTAAAAGTCAAATTCTGTCCTTGAAAAATTAAAATAACACACAAAATAATCCACAGGCATTAAGTCAAATTTATATTTTTATATGCATTGTTTGAACTTTAAAAATTATTTAGATGTTTATCACCTTAACTTTAGACATTTTGTATGTCTATTTATGAGTCACTAGTATTTTTCTAAAAAATGTTTTAAAAGTAATCTTATTTTTATTCACACGAGTGCCTGTAATTGTCTTCAAATTTGCATTTCATGATTAATAAATTTGAAATTATTGAACTCTTCAAATAACTTATCTGTAGGTAAGAGGTAAAATAACTTATCCTTTTAATTGAGAAAAAACCTTTTCTATCAAATGAAGAATATTTTCAGTTATATTTCAGTTCTTTTGTTGTTGTTGTTATGGAAATGTGTAAATGTTTTAGCCTGACTCATAAATGGCTCCACCAGCAGAAGAACTGAGCAAAGTTAAATGACATTATCAGATACTTAAGACAGAAAACCAACTGAGTTAATTCCAATAATGGTTTGAGATTTTTTTCATCCAACTCATGGAAACAAAGTGAAGCTTCTTTAAAATCCATTCCATTTAAGATGAAACATCTGTCATTGTTGTGAATATTGTTGAAATTAACTTAAAAAGTTCCATATTGAAGACAAAAATATTTATTTTTGTGATGATAACATGAATACAGATTTTGGTTGGAGTGCAAATTAGTATCCCATTGCTGCTGTGACAAATTACCACAAACTTGGTGGCTTAAAATAACACAATTTTATTGCAGTTCTGTAGGTCAGAAGCTTCACTGGGCTGAAATTGAGGTTGTCACCCCAGGTATATTCCTACTGGAGTCTCGGAGGGAGAATCTATTTCCTCGACTTTTCCAGCTGCTAGAGGCCATCTGTATTCCATGGCTCAGGGTCCCTTCCTCCACCTCCAAAGCCAGCAGTGTAGCATCTTCAGGTCTTCTACTCTGACTTTGACTCCCCTGTCTTCCTCTTATCAGGCCTCTTGGGATGACAATTAGACCACCTGGAAGATCCAGGATAATCTCAAGATCTACACGCTTAATGACATCAGCAAAGTCCCATTTATTAGGTAAGGTAACATATTCATAGGTTTCAAAGATTAGGATGTGGACATCTTGTGGGGGAGGGGCACTATTCATTATTCTGCCTACCATGAGGTGTCACAGTAAAAATATTATTTTTAGTAAGTTAAGAAGCCTATGGAGCAGAAATGTACTTGGAAAAGGTTGGGTGTACACATAATTTATGATTTTACAATCTTCTTAAAATAATTGCTGATACGTTGAAATAGATGCTGATGCTTCTTCAGCCAAATTGTGTCTTCTGGTATTCACATAGTCTTCGGTATCACTTTTTTCTTTTTCTTTTCTTTTCTTTTCTTTCTTTCTTTCTTTCTTTCTTTCTTTCTTTCTTTCTTTCTTTTTTTTTTTTTTTTTTTTTTTTTTTTTTTTTTTTTTTTTTTTTTTTTTTTTTTTTTTTTTTTTTTTTTTTTTTTGAGACAGGATCTCACTCTATTGCTCCGGCTAGAGTGCAGTGGCATCATCATAGCTCACTGCAACCTCAAACTCCTGGGCTCCAGTGATCCTCCTGCCTCAGCCTCCCAAGTACCTGGGACTACAGGCACGTGGCACCTCGCCCAGCTAATTTTTGTGTTTTTTGTAGAGATGGGGTCTCGTGCTCAAGCTGGTCTTAAACTTCTGGCCTCAAGCAATCCTCCCACCTCAGCCTCCCAATTTGGTATTGCTTTTACCCCTATGATGGCAGATGGTAAATGTTGACATTTTGTGTAAGTTGCACATTCATCATCTACTTTTTTTGAGAAATGAAAATCTAGTACCTCATTTTTCATGAAACACCCATTTTCAATTTTTTTAGCTTATTGGTACCGAAAGGATGTATTGAAAAATAAAAATGTAATGCCAAACTATGCCAAACAGTGCAACACACGTAGCTGGAAACTGACATCACACAATAAATGACAGAACTCCTTTAGCAAGAATTTATGTCTTTCTCTACACATTTCTATGGTAGGATTATTCAACTTTTATTTTTTGCATATACTCATGTAGGCTTAGTGTATAACTTCCCCCATTTTGCTTATCCTGCTGACTAGTGGCCTGGCCTTGTGTATCTTGCAGGCTGTATGCAGGCCATGGCACCACTGGCCAGTGCATCCTGTGTTGGGCAGAGACTTCTGCCGCCACCACCCAATAATTAGGAAGAGTTAGTTGCCTGAGCACATTTTGTTTTATCAGTGAGCTCCCGGCATCCATGCTTGAAATGGATGTGTTAGGTTGCTTCTGGAAAAGATCAGAAAAAGTGTACGTGCTTAGTACACTTCAGCTGCTTATAACAAAATACCATAGACTGGGTGGCTTATAAACAACAGAAATTCTCTATAATAGTTCTATAATAGTTCTGGAGGCTGGAAGTCCAAAATCAAGGTGTTGGTGACAACCCACTTTCTGGCTCATAGATAGAACCTTCTTGCTGTATCTTTACATGGTGGAAGAAATGAATGAACTCCCTCGTGCCTCTTTTATAAATGAACTAACCCTATTCCTGAAGGCTCCATCTTCATGACCTAAACACCTCTCAAAGGCCCCACCTTCAAATACCATCACCTTGGAGGTTAGGATTTCAACATATGGATTTTGGAGAGACATAAAAGTTCAGGCCATAGCAGAGGGTAATCTCTAGAGGTCTTTCAGATTTAATTACATGTAAAATGAGATTCTATTCACTGTGTATGAGCCTCACAGGTTACTGGACAGGTAAGCCTATGGCAAAAGCTGGAAGAACAAAATGACCAACCAAACATATCTTAAATAAGTTATTGTTTCTAATACTGATAATATTTTGTTTAAAAAACATCTGAGTCAAATGTTAATCAAACAGGATTTTAGGACAAGAAGCATAAATGGGTATTGTCCTTGGGCCAAGCGGAATTTATGATCAGCCTAGCTAGGCAGCCAGGACTCTCTGAGGACAGTGATGAGCAGTGACCTGAATGAAGAGAAGATGCCAGTGCACAGTGGCCCCAGGGAGAAGGGTGGCAAGCAGAGGGACATTCAGTGCAAACATCCTTGGCAAGAAGACCAGAAAGAATGGAGAGGGAGGCAGGGGTAGGACATGAGGGCAGAGAGGCAGCACAACCAGATAAGGCAAGGCCTAGGAGAACACTGAAAGGAGATTCAATTCTATGTATAATGAGATCATGTGATGATTGTCTTTCTGTGTCTGGCTTATTTCACGTAGCATAATATACACCAGGCTCATCCACGTTGTTGCAAATGGCAGGATTTCCTTTTTTCTATGGCTGAATAGTATTCTATTAATACTTCTTTTTTACCATTCATCTGTTAATGGACACATATGTTGTTTCCATATCTTGGTTATTGTGAATAATGCTGCAATGAACATGAGAGTGAAGATATCTCTTCAAGATATTAATTTTATTTCCTTTGAATTTATACCCAGTAGCAGGATTGCTGGATCATATAGTAGTTCTATTTTTTAATTTTTTGAGGAACTTCCATACTGTTTTCCACAATGACTATACCAATTTACATTTCCACCAACAATGTGCAAGGGTTTCGTTTTCTCCACACTCTCATTAACATATGTTATCTCTTGTTTTTTTGGTAATAGCCATTCTAACAGGTGTGAGGTAATATCTCACTATGGTTTTGATTTGCATTTCCCTGACGATTCATGATGATGACCATTTTTTCATATACTTGTTGTCCATTTGTATGCCTTCTTTGGAAAAATGTCTATTCAGGTCCTTTGCCCATTTTTTAATTGCATTATTTCCTTTTTTGATATTGAGCTGTGTGAGCTCCTTATATATTTTGGATATTAATGCCTTACCGGGAATATGGACAGTAAAAATTTTCTCCCATTCTGTAGGTTGTCTTATCACTTTGTTGATTGTTCCCTTTTCCTTGCCAAAGATTTTTAGCTTGATGTAGTACCACTTGTTTAGTTTTGCTTTTGTTGACTATGCTTTTGGCATCATATTTAAAAAAATCATTACCATCATCAATGTCAAGGAATGTTTTCTCTATATTTTCTTCTAGGAGTTATAGTTTCAGATCCCACATTTAAGTCTTTAATCCATTTTTAGTTAATTTTTGTATATGGTGGAAAACAAGGTCCGATTTCATTCTTGTTCATGTAGATATCCAGTTTTCTCAGCAACATCTGTTGAAGAGAATATCCTTTCCCCGTCATGAATTCTGGGCTCCCTTGTCAAAAGATTAGTTGATTATATATGTATGAATTTATTTCTGGGCTCCCAATTCTGGTCCATTGCTTTTTGTGTCTGTTTTCATGCCAATTACATACTGTTTTGATTACTATGGCTTTGTAATACAGTTTGAAATCAGGGAATGTGATGCCCCTGGCTTTGTTCACTTTGTTCAGGATTGCTTTGGCTATGCTGGATCTTTTGTTGTTCCATACAAAATTTAGGATTTTTTTTCTATTTCTGTGAAAAATGCCATTGGAATTTTGATAGGGATTGTATTGAATCTGTAGATCACTTTGAATGGTTAGGACATTTTAACAATATTAATTCTTCCAATGCATGAACATGAAATATCTTTCCATTTACAGGCATACCTCAGAGATATCGCAGGTTCAGTTTCATACCACTACAATAAAGTGAATATCACAATAAAGCAAGTCACGCAAATTTTTGGTTTTCCAGTGCATACAAATGCCATGCTTACATGATACTGTAGTCTATTAAGAGTGAAATAGCATTGTGTCTAAGAAAACAGTATACATGCCTTAATTAAAAATACTTTATTGGTAAAAAATCTGACACAGAAACACAAAGTGAGCACATGCTGTTGGAAAAATGTCACCAATAGACATGCTTAATGCAGGGTTGCCACAGACCTTCAATTTGTAAAAAACTCAATATCTGCAAAGAACAATAAAGCAAAATGCAATAAAAGAAAACATGCCTATATTTGTGTTGTCTTCAAGTTTTTGGTCTCACTTACATGTGGAATCTGAAACAGTCAACAGAAGCAAAGAACAGAATGGTGGTTGCCAGGGCTAGAGGCTGGGAGAAATGGGGAGATGTTCATCAAAGGACATAAACTTTCAGTTATAAGATGAGTAAGTTCTGGGGATCTAATGTACACCATGGAGACTATAGTTAGTTAATAATACTGTATTATTTACTTAATATTTGAAAAGAAAGCAGATTTTAAGTGTCCAACACACGCACACACACAAATGATAACTATGGGTGTGGAATGTGTTAATTAATTTGACTGCGGTAATTTGTACACAATGTATTAGGTACATCAAATCATCACATTGTACACCTTGAATATATATAATTTTTATTTGTGAATTAAATATTTTAAAATTAAAACTATTAGGATATCTATTAAGATAAGATTCAACAAGAAATACTATCTCAAAGGATTTCATTAAATTCAGTATCAATTCCTAACTTTAAAAGCTTTTAGAAAATAACACATTTTAAAGTAGTAAAATTTTTTTATTGATACAAAAAATTTTACATATCTATGGGGTTGGGTATGTGAGTATTCGTTACACAAATACAGTGTATAATGATCAAGTCAGGATATTTGGGGTAACCATCACCATGTGTTGGTAATATTTCAAGTCCTCTCTTCTAGGTATTTTGAAATATAAAATACATTTTTGCTAATTATAGCCACCCTACTCTGCCATCCAACATTGGGGCTGATTTCTGCTATCTAACTAGGAGTCCGTATCCACTAACCAACCTCTCTTTATCCCCTGTCTTCCACTCACCCACCCTTCCCAGCCTCTGGGATCTATCATTTTTACTCTCTACCTCCACAAGATCAAGTTTTTTAGCTCCCACATATGAGTGAAAACATGGAGGTATCTGTCTTTCTGTGCCTAGATTATTTCACTTAACATAATGACCTCCAGTTCCATCCATCTTGCTGCAAATTACATGATTTCTTTCATTTTTATGGCTAAATATTATTCCATTGTGTATATATACCACATTTTCCTTATCCATTCATCTGTCAATGTACACTTAGTTTTATTCCATATCTCTGCTATTATGAATAGTACTGCAGTAAACATGGAGGTGAAGGTATCTCTTCGATGTACAGATTTCTTTTCCTTTTGATCAATATGCAGTTGTGGGATTGTTTGATCATATGGCAACTCTATTTTTAGTTTTTTGAGAAATTTCCATACTGTTTTACATAGTGGTTGTAGCAATTTACATTCCCACCAAGAGTGTACAAGAGTTCCCTTTTCTCTGCACCTGTGCCAGCATCTGTTATTTTTTGTCTTTTTTAATAATAGCCATTCTAACAGGGGTAAGATGATGTCTCATGGCAATTTTTATTTTTCCCTGATGATTAGTGATGTTGATCATTTTTTTCATGTACCTGTTGACCATTTCCATGTCTTCTTTTGAGAAACATCTGTTTATGTCCTTAGTCCACTTTTTAATGTGATTATTATTATTATTTTTTATTATCGAGTTGTTTGCATTCCTTGTATATTCTGGATATGAGTCCTTTGTTGGATGAATAGTTTGCAAATATTTTCTCCCATTCAACAGGTTGCTTCTTCACGCTGTTGATTTTTTTTCCTGTGCTGTGCAGAAGCTTTTTAGTTTAGCATAGTCCCATTTGTCTATATTTGCTATAGTTTGTGCTTTTGAGTTCTTAGCCATGAAATCTTTGCCTAGACTGACACATTGAAGTGTTTTCTATGTTTTTTCTAGCAGTTTTGTAGTTTTGGGTCTTATGTTTGTCTTTAATCCATCCTGAGTTGATTTTTACATATGGGGAGAGATAGGAGTCCAGTTTCATTCTTCTGCAGATAGATATCCAATTTGCACAGTACCATTTATTGAAGAGGGTGTTCTTTCCCCAGTGTATGTTCTTGGTACCTTTATCAAAAATCAGTTGGCTGTAAACACTTGGGTTTATTCCTGAGCTTTCTGTTCTGTTTCATTGATTTGTGTGTCTGTTTTTGTATCAACACCATGCCGTTTTGATTACTACAACCTTGTAATATATTTTGGAGTCACATAAGTGTGGTGCCTCCATCTTTGTTCTTTTTTGCTCAGGATTGCTTTGGCTATTCAGGCTCTTTTTGGTTTCATACATATCTTTCTATTGCTTTTTCTAATTCTGTGAAAAATGACATTGGTATTTTGATAGGAGTTGCATTTAACTTGTAGATTGCTTTAAGTAGTATGGTTATTTTAACAATAATTCTCCTGATCCATGAGCAAGGAATGTCTTTCCGTTTGTTTGTGTCCTCTATAATTTCTTTCATCAGTGTTTGGTAGTTTTCCTTGCAGAGATCTTTCATATCCTTGGTTAAATTTATTCCTAGACATTTTATATTTTTTGTATCTATTGTAAATAGGGTTTCCTTGTTGATTTCTTTCTCAGCTAGTTCATTATTGGTATATAGAAACACTACTGATTATTTATGTTGATTTTGCATCCTGCAACATTACTGAATTTATTTATTAAATCTAAGAGGATTTTTTGGTGCAGTTTTTAGGTTTCTCTAGATATAAGATCATATCTTTTGCAAAGAAGGACAATTTGACTTCCTCTTCTCCAATTTGGATACCTTTTACATCTTTCTCTTGCCCGATTTCTCTGGCTAGGTTTCAGTACTACATTGAATAGGAGTGGCGAAAGTGGGTAATCTTGTCTTGTTCCAGAGCTCAGAGGAAAGGCTTTTAGCTTTTCCCCATTCAGTATCATGTGGGCTGTGGGTTTGTCATATATGGCCTTTATTATTTTGAGATATGTCCCTTCTATTCCTAGTTTGTTGAGAGTTTTTATCATGAAGGGATTTTGAATTTTATCGAATGCTTATTCTGTGTCTATTGAGATGATGATATGGTTTTTGTCCTTCATTCTGTTGATGTGATGTATCATGTTTTTTGATTTGCATATGTTGAACCTTCCCTGAATTCCTGATGTAAATCCCACTTGTTTATTGACCAAAATTAGCAGATGGAAAGAAACAAGAAGGATCAGTGCAGAACTAAATGAAATAGAGACTAAAAAAATACAAAGGAACAACAAAATGAAAAGTTGGTTCTTCAAAAAGATAAACAAAATCAATAAACCATTAGCTAGACTAACCAAGAAAAGATAAAATGCAAATAAAGAAAATCAGACACAAGGAGACACAACAACTGAGACTTCAGAAAAACAAAGAATCATTAGAGACTATTATAAACAACTATATGCTAACAAACTGGAAAACCTAGGGGAAATGGATAAATTCCTGAAAATATACAACCTACCAAGATTGAATCAGGAAGAAATAGAAATCTGAACAGACCAATTATAGGTAAAAAGATCAAATCAGTAATAAAAACTTTCCCAAAAAAGAAAAGTCTACAACCAGATGGATTCACAGACAAATTCTATGAAATGTATAAAGAAGAGCTAATACCAATCCTACTGAAACTATTCCAAAAAAAACGAAGAGGAAGAAACTCTCCCTAAATTATTCTATGAGGCCAGCATTACCCTAATATAAAAACCAGATAAGGACACAGTGGGGAAAAAAAAAAAGAAAGAAAGAAAAGGAAACTACAGGCCAATATCCTGATTAACATAGACACAAAAATTCTGAAGAAAATACTAGTAAACTGAATCTAATAGCACATCAGAAAGCAGTGAAACATTTTAATAAATAAAAAATACAACACTTAACTAAGGGGTATGAAAGATATTTGAAACAAAGGAGACATGGAGACATAACCTTTTCCTGAATTGGTAAAACTAAATATTGAGACATTTTAGTTCTCCAAATTGATAGGCTTTCCACACAACTTAAAATGCCAGATAACTTCTCGGAACTTGAGAAAATGATTCCAAAGTTCATTAAGAATTTTTTCAAATAATTACAATTTTTATAATGAA